>CAJNIZ010004520.1:0-11869 GCA_905231905.1 Symbiodinium pilosum | reverse complement strand
GGTTTAGGGTTTAGTTTAGGCCTAATATAACTACCCGAATATAACCCCAATAGAACGCGTAATATGACCTTAATATAACCCCCATATAACCCTTAATATAACCCTAATATAACCCCAACATAAACCCTTAACCAGAGTGAGGAACTTCCAAGATGCCAGCTGGGCGCAACAATTTGCGTTGGCGTTCCATGGACGTCGCCTGGAGAGGTCACATCCCCAGCAATGCGGACACCTGAGCACGCGCGTTGCTTGTTTTGTTGGCTTTCCTCGTCCTTCTGTTCTCTTCTCGTTCTTTGTGTCCGCTCTTGGATGGGTTTTGAGGACATTTGTCACCTTACAGTATTCATCCGATGCAGCAAGCTTGAAAACTTCAGAGAGAACTTAAAAAAGAAAAAAACAGTGGGACACGTCAGGTTTGGGGATCATACTACTGTAGTCTCCTAAGGAATTCTTCCTGTTCATTATACTATAGATTGAAGGAATTATTGTAAAAACCCTTGATATAAGTCTAGGGGGACTACCGATTACAGGCTAATATTGCATTGGCTTCAAACAAGGGGCTCTCTTCAATGCGTTTTCGTTCGGGGGCCCTAACCGAATCCAGATATTCCCCTTTAGATTTATGCCCAGGGCCCTCAGTACCATGAGAGCCTTATTGCGGACGCCTAGTTTCAAATTTTCTGGGTGCCCTATTGTTACGGTATTGTCGTTAAGGTGGGGGCCCCAGTTAATCAGTACACCTGTGCTAGTCAGTGCTGATTTGTCTTCTTGCTTCGTGGTGCTAAAGTGCAGTTTACACTTTTGCCGCTAACTGATAGTTTCTATAAATAAGGGACCCCAATATAGACCCAAGACATTATAATCCTTACTATAGGTACCCCGACAAAAGTACACCTGCTTTTGGGAAACCCAAAGCCCTAACCCCCAATTCTTGAAGACTATGGAGATAAGGAGCCACTACAAGCTATAACCTAAACTCCTTTAAGGGGAATCCTATAATTATATAGAAGATTACTATAGGGGTTATTAAGGGAGATACTAGGAGTTTAAACTATGGCTCCTATAATGCTTTACTTAAAAAAACCGCCCCCCCCCTTGTACTGGTTCAGGGTTTAGGTGTTTAGGGTTTACGGATTCATCATTCGAGCGGTTTTTCTTTATTACTACTTGAATCCTCGATGTCCAGCTTGGAACGGCAACCATAGCTATGCCATATTCCAGTGAACCCGATCTGGTACGGGATCCTATACCCAAAGCCCTTTTTCACCAAAAGAGGTACCGCAAAGAAAGAGACTTCTTGAGGTACAGCACGAAGAAGATTTTGGAGATCGCGCCTGCGGCGACCCAAGGACTGGCGCAGAATTTGAAAGGCCCGCTGGGTTTGGGGATATAGGCTTAGGGCTTAGAGTTTAGGATTTGGGTTTGGGGATATAGGGTTTAGGGCATAGGATTCAGGGTTAAGGGTTTAGGATTTGGGGTTCAGGGTGTAGGAATTGGGGTTTAGGGCAGTTTAGGGTTGTGGGTTTTAGGATTGAATTATAGGGTTTGTATCGCGGGGGACTTCAGGGTGAATATATGTATATATATATACATATATGTATATATAGGGCTCCTGTACTTGAGGGGAAGTCATGTTCCGTAATGGCAACTTTGGGAACTGGACTTTTGATCAACTACGTATCATATAGGGGGGATACAGGGGGGATATCGCGATGTGGCGGGGGGAGGGGGGTGTATAGGGTTCAGGGGGTCGTTGCGGGGGTTTTAGGATTTGGCAGTATAGGGAATAGGGGTTTGGACGTTTTGGGGCTTGGAGGTTCAGGTTTTTGGGCCTCGGGCTTTTTGACCGGCCAGTGAGGGAATCAAGTTTCACTTGATATTTCATTCAGCACCTGATAAGATTGCCATAGAGTAAACAAAAAAGGAATTTGTCCAGGGATCTTGGGTCATCATTATCTCCGGCGATTATGTGCTCAGTAACGATGTTGTCACGGCGCTGATGTTTCTACATTTTTGTGCAGCCCCTAAACCAGAAGCCTGAAACGCCTCAAGCCCTAAGCCCTCGAAAAGAAGGTCAGGGGTCTCCGACTTCAGGGGCGGCCCTTGCGGAGATGGTCTTGCTTAGCCTCGGTTGGAGTACAATCTTCCCGTGGGGACATGCTAAGGCTAAGCTTTTCTTTTCTGCTGACTTGTTCCACCCTGATTTGGTAAAATCTGACATGAGCAACAACGGTCGTAACAGCCATTGAGGTCTTTTTCCCTTCTAACAAGCTGATTTCATGCGCTGGAGCTACCCAAGTTCCGTTTGTATGCTGTTTAGGCAGCAATGTTCACCTCATGTCAATCATCCCCTCCCCCACCCCAGATGGATGTGAGCTGGAGCCTCCGTAATTAAATTTCGCATGTGAAGCTTCGCCCCTGATCTCCAGCAGCCCTCAGTACTGCCAGCAAATTGTGAAAGGCCTTTTGACTGGATTTGAGTTGGGTTCTAACCGTAAAATAGTCTACCCCCCCGAATATTAAGACCCCAACCTTCGTAAGATTGAATATTCTCATTGTGGTATATACTAGAACACTAACATACTTTTGGCATATCTAATGGTAGTTTGTAATACAAGCCGTAAAGTCTAAATGATATGGTAGTTTCCACGCTGCTTCTCAGTCCCCACTATATCCATTTATATTCCTAAGCCCCAAAACCTATTCAAGGGTGGTAGTCTTAATATTTGGGAAGTGGATGCTGGTCGTGGCAGATTGGATTTAGCAAGCATGTCATAAAGGATTGTGCCATTAAGAGTTTAGAGGTACATGATCCCATTAATGGAGAATCAAATGGCAAAGAAAATGGACAAATCAATGGAAGCTGGAATGAAGGGCTTTATACGGATAATTACCACAATACCAACATTATAGCCCTACGGGTTCCATTATAGAACGAGGTTCTTCATATGAGGTCAACAGTATAGTCCTGGCAGGACGCACTGCATGAGGGGAGCGTGGTTGCTTTGAAAATCAATGTGCCTGAAGCACCCCAAACCCTAAACCCAAAGGCAGCATGCAGTGAGAGCACCTCATGACTCAAAAGGTGAAACAGTGGCTCCTGGTAGAAGGCCTTGGCTTGAGTCAGGAGCTTCACAAAAACAGCCCCGGTCCAGGACCCTGAATGTAACCACCCCTAGGACAAGCCCCCTAGGTTAGAGAAATCGCCGCAGACCACAAGTAGCGACCCTAAACCTGGCAGCAAGGCGGCAATACACGCGTGAAGAACCAATGGTTCCGCCCCATGGCGACTTGGTCTACGTTTGCACAAGGCTTTCACTTCATTGTCATTTGGAATGCAGCGCCCCAAAAAATAGCCTGCAGTGTAGAAGGTTTCCCAAAATACTCACTTGATAGTCTCCTTCCCCACATAGATCCCCGAATACTACAATCCTTCCCGTAGGAACCCCTAGAAAGGTACCCCTGATGCTGGGAAACCCCAAACCCTACATATCCATGTATATATATATATATACACATATCTCTATATCCCTATACATTTATACATCCCTCTATATTAAATCCCTATATATCCCTATATATATATATACATAGGTATATATACGTCCCTATATATCCTTTTTGCCCTCCATAAGCTCCAAGCCTTCCCAGCACTCAGAGAGGACCCACACTTGCTAGCAACCC
The DNA here is from genome assembly GCA_905231905.1 of Symbiodinium pilosum. Classification (NCBI taxonomy): domain Eukaryota; class Dinophyceae; order Suessiales; family Symbiodiniaceae; genus Symbiodinium; species Symbiodinium pilosum. The sequence goes on along the minus strand of CAJNIZ010004520.1, from coordinate 8,185 downwards.
CATGAGCTGTAGCTTAAACTAAACTCCTTAAAGGGATATAGGGGATAGTCTAAATTCCTAAAAGGGGCTATATAGGGGACTAGGGTTTAGGGTCTAAACTCCTTACAGGGGGTTGTGCATGGGATTATGTAGGGGACTATTGTAAGGATTATTATTAATGGGGCTACGAGGAGTTTAGATCATAGCTTCTGTGAAAGGATTTCAACAATGTGGTGCCCAGAGTTTGTAAGGAGGACCTCTATTTTGGAAATACGTTTTCCCCAGAAAAGGGCACGCGAATCTGCAGAATCTACAGTGGATACTGAAAATCCTGCATGGTCCTCAGTGTCTTCAACACTAGGAAGTACGGTGTTATGGCATACTAAGGGCACGACGGCCTTTTTAAGTATAGTCCCACTTAAGTAGACAGAATATGGGGTATATGGAGATCTTAATATAATATACCCGAAGCCATATTCTATCTACTTAAGGGGGACTATAACCCTGAACCCTAAATAGTAGTTTTCATTTTCTTTTCCATTATCCCAACACAACCCCAATATAACCCCTAAACCCTAACCTGCTTAAGGGGGTTTTATCAACAGAGTATCCGAGGTCTTCGGTGTCGAGGAGGGCGGGGAAGATTGAGGAGACGGGGCCAAGTGCATCAGCGGACAGGAGCGGTTTAGGGTTTAGGGAGCCTCCGCGAGGGCTTAGCTTGAGAATTGTCCCCTTGGGGTTTAGGGTTTTAGAGGTTTAGGGCTCAGTAACAGCTGGATGATAACTATGATAGAGGAGTTTATAGAGCCCTTAATATAATGTTACCCTCATTCTAGACAGTTACTGGATGGGGGCAGTACCCAAGGTTTAACTGAGCTTGGGAAGTTGGGCAGACAGTGATACTAGATATGTACATACAAACTGAGATTTGATAATTGGGGGCCAAATGGAAAAGAGCATGGAAGATGAAACGGAACTTGGATTCTACAGTGGTTTGTTATAGACCATATTCGGGATATTCATGAGATGGGGGAATTTATTGGGCAACGGTTTGGAACTAGCCCAAGTTATAAACTTGGTAATATCCTAAAGTCCCTTCAGGCAACGTTCATCATATACCTATCTAGCACTTACTCGTAGCCTGATGCTAACCCCAAAGCCCTAAACCTTGGGTACTACCCACACTCATGAACAGTTGGGTAATAGGTATGATATAACTATACAGAAGCCTTAAGTATGACCCCTATTATAGACTCTTGGTGGGTGGGTCTGAACCCCAACCTGGACCCTTGATAACAGTTGAGTTCTAAATAGGAGTTGAATAGTCATTATTGTTCGCGTGCCTGTGCTGAGGACCCCTCCTTAGAATACTACGCATGGGCTTAATTAAGGAATATACCTCAGGTGGGTTTGGGTGTAAAGTTTAGGGCTTAATTCTCCTCACTCTTTCATAGTGTCCCTAAGGGGTAATGTTGACAACATTGAATGAGGGTCCGTTTACATTCCTACTAGGCCAGCATGACAGGGTGGGGTTTCTGCTCAAAACTCAATTCAGATAGTACTCATTCCTAATACCCTGCTCGAAATGTTCAGTACCTCAAGTAGTCCTCGTACTACGACCCCTACTTTAGCTATGCAGTCAAGGGTTTCATATTACGGTTTTAGGTATACCGCTTACTTAGTGGGTATTTGGTCTTTCCCTCTTGCACCCAGACATTGGAACCAGGAGACACGAGTCCAGCTGATGCAAGCTCGCACGAGGGCATGACAGATTTCGGGAGCTGTCGGGCATTAGGTGAGGTAGTCGGGAAGGAAGATATGTTTCTGTTCTCGCAAACATCTCCAAACACATACTCCTTACAACAGTATGGGCTCGTATATGATACCCTTAAAGGCATCCATTTTTCATGGGTCTCCAAACAGCAACTTGCCGCCGCATCAGGGCCGGTTCTCCCATCTAATAGTATTCTACGATCCCACGATGTTGTTCACATGAGCCATTGTCAAGATTAGGCTTACAAAGGGACCATTAACAGTAGACGTAGGGATCCTTTTGGTAGCGTTGTATCGTCCACACGATATTCCCTAACAGGAACCCATGTCCATGAATCATATGGGAAATGATTGATTGTGACTTGCACTGTATCTCAAATCTTCCTTTCATTGAAGTATTTGGCCCATAGAGGATCATGTCAGCATAGATTGGGCATGATTCCCAGGGCCTGTACTTCAACTTTTTTACCGCGCCGAGACTCCCGGTGGTCCACGAATCCGCAGGGCTTGCGTAGATTTGGAAGCACATGATTTCTTACTTAAATGGGGATGGCCCAACAATGACTTTGCAACGTGTCCATACATAGGTTGGGTGTCTGCGCATATTCTCCCCAGAGGTGAAAGCTATTCCAAGGCTTATGTTACATGTAGGGGCCTAACTGACTAGGATTTCGAGTCAATAGACCGGAGTTATACAGGGATCATACGGGAGCAATATTGGTAATTGTTCCCGCTTCTGCAGCAGAGTGTGATCAACTTAAGCCCTTGCAGCCTTGAATCGTACATAACGCCTACATAATCCTAAGATATACCCCATTATACCATAATATCCCTATATGACCCTTATCATGGCAACTCTAATGTCGGGTGGGAGGCGAACTACGACCTAGCAGTTCTTGTTGCAAACCAACAGCTGAATAGAGTTTAGGGTTGAGGTTTAGGGTTTAGGGTTCAGGGTTTAGGGTTTAGGGTTTGAAGACAACTCTTTTCTGGGTAGGCCCCCGGGAGATTTGATATTTTCCTTCATGGCTTTAATAGAGGACCCTATAGGTTTTAGGGGCCAACCCAGGATTGGAATTTGGATTTTTCAGGTCTTTCTAGCTGCTCTACTGTAATCTCTAATGAAGAAGGACTTACTGGTTTTTACTAGGGAATGAGAGAATATATCGTACAGGGATTATGTAGGGATCATAATCTTGTATTCCCTACTAAGAACCAGTAAGAAGAGTGCTGCACCTCGCAGCCAAACGGCTCATGGGCTGAGCACCACCGATCTTTGGTTCCTGACTTTGCAGGTAGCCTCCCTGAAGGGTGTAGAGCAAGTTATTTGTCTGAACTCCTTAAAGGGCGTTATATGGGGTTCAGGGTTTTAGGACGTTAATGTCTAGGGTTTCCAACAATTCGAGGATACGGAGAAAACGGATAACAGCAAGCCCATGCCAGCTCTATCCCTAGATGCACTTCTTTCTTGCAGGGTTTGAGTCAACCTGCAAATGATACTGGTAGTTCTTGAGGCCCTACATTTAACTACTTTGGTTCTTATGGCATCTATAGGGATACCTCTTTGGAGGTTTGGGGATAGGTGCGGTTGATACAATGACGCCACACACCGTACATACTCCCTGGCAATTATGGTGTTCCAGCCCCAGCATACTAGGAACCCTAAACCTCTCGCTCGCGCTAGATTTACACCGCTGCCGGAGTCTCGGAGTGTTTAGGAGCCTCCTGCCATCACCGGGCCTCACGGGTCAAGGCCTGGGAGATTCCATGGGCTCCCTGTTATCGTTATAGGCAATTCACTTGACTGGTGGGTAATTAAGGGGGGGTGAAGAGTGGATCCCTAGAAAAAAATCCTATAGACTCTCCGGTGAGGATACCTAGATATCCTTCCATTCGTTGGGTCTCGCAGACGTCGCGGGGGCAAAAAGGGGGCGAAATTCTTGAACCAGTAATCTACATCAACCCTCCAGGGTCGCCCAGTTTCCAAAACCTGGCATTCTCGGCAAAAAATGCGTTTTAGTTCTTTTGTTCCGGGGCAAGATCACCAGATTCGGGTTGTGCACAACTTCGGCCCCCTAACAAAATTGCTAGAATTTGGCAGAGTATCCAGAAGCCAGAGGTCAGAATTGAACTTAGTCAGCCGTGCTTTCGCTCGAACAGCCTGATGATCATGGGTTCCCCTATTCCCCTCCCAAACCCTAAACCCTAAACCCGCTGTACCATCCCCCCCAGGTTCCCCCTTTAAGTATGAATATTGAGGGGTAATTAGGCTGTGAGATGAACCATCAACCTTCCAGCTCGAATCCTGGGGTTCAGGGTCGAGGGAAACCCTGCTTGCGGAACCGTCAACATCATATAGCTGAAAACCTATTCTACTTATTTAGGCCCCCCGCACTACCTCAATACCTCATCTATTGGAGTGGATGGATTGTTTGATATTGCAGGGGGGGGTCGTCCTTGCAACGAAATCATGTCAGCAGAAGAAGAACCCCTGGAGTTTCGAGACTAGTATATGCCCGCACTGCCGAGGAGGAATTCAGTACTGTCGTGTACATATCTGGATCAGATGGTAGTACCCGAAACCCTGAAGCCCACATTGCCGCCCGATGGTTTGACGAAACCCTGTGCCGGTCAGTGCAGCTTGGCACAGCCAATCAGAAGGGAATCTGCCAAAAAGTAGGTCCTTATACCCCTACAGTCCGGGTTTAGGGTTTAGGGACAGGCAGCCCGCCCAAAAGCGGACCCAACATGTTGGCACATTCCCAGACGGGATTTTGATTGGGACTCAAGCTGCAGGTACCCCGACAGGCCGCTGTCCTTTCTAAAGCCCCCGTGGGTGGAATATTGCATGTAAGGTAAGCAGAGGCGCGCTTCGTCAGAATTCGTACGAAAGTGCATGTGGCTAGACTGGTTGGTGCAATGGTGCTTTGAGGGACTACCATGACATGAACCGCTGCTATTGCGCAATTGTCGACTATCACTCGACTCGCGATGATGCAAGTCGTTCGTGAGTGTAATCCTCAGATTCCTGCCATCTCTATACTTACTCTTCTCATAGATTCGGCCACGCGACCTGGAGGGAAGCCCTGCATAGTGGAATCGTCAGTAGGTTCTTTAGCCATCAAAATCCCCAAGCTTTCATGCCCCTGACCAGATCAAGCATTTCGGCACCCTTACATGGCTCATCGAGAGAAGGACAACAGCCTGGATGCATGTGCCGTACGGTATGCCATCTCTCTCACAGGTCCCGTGAACCTTTCCCGCATAAACAACAACGCCCATAGCCAAGCAGAGCTCGCGTCGCTATTGGTTGCAAGACTTTGCGCATTCATGTCCGCAAGATATCCATTCCAACATTCCCGCTGAAGGGGGCCCCTGCTGTGGAACGTAGGGCTATTGAACAGTACACCAGCAACGGCAAAGAGGCGACCATTGATACCTTTGCGCTGATGTTGTGCATGGTCACCCACTCACATAACCTGATTTAGGCCTGAACCCTAAACCCTCTTAGTTGCCTAGTGTCAGCTCACTGCTGGGGTTCACTGTCTACGAGACTCCTTTGCGTAAGCTTCTGCTCACAGCGGTTTTCTGATTGGTCGGGTATCTGAGGGTTTCTTTCTGAACTTCTGAACCCTAAACCGTAAACTTCTGAGCCCTTAACCCCCTAAACCTTAAAACCTAAGCCCTGAGGGATCCGGTGAAGTTGCGATGTTGCAGTTGCGAAGCAGAAGCACCTCACCTTAGAGCCTGAAGCCTCAGACCCAGAACTTCCTGGAGGCTGCCCAACCAGTGAGAATAGGGGTTTGGGGTTCAGGGTTTAGGGTTCAGGGTTTAGGGTTTAGGGTTCAGGGTTTAGGGTTTAGGGGTTTGGGGTTCAGGGTTTAGGGGGCCCTATCACTTGGGTGCTAAGACCCTTTGGGCTATAGAATCTCTACATCTGGCAGTTTCCATCTTATTATCATGTGTCTTTTCCATTTGATTCTCCAATATTGGAATTAATAATCCCTGAACCCGTAATGTCCCTACATGGCCCCGAGAAACACTAAGGATTCCTATATAACCCGTAGCCATCTAACACCCCAAATGTCTCAATGTGGCCACATGGTGATAGCTAGCCATAGGCTAAAATGGGGATGCCGCGGCGCGGACTGGCGGGAGGGTTGCCGGGGTTCCCCGCCGGCCGTTCAAAACAGTTTTATGGCTTGCGCGCTTCATGAACTGAGAGCCCTTCGCGTCTTCATCACACAGCTTAGGGCGCTCGGAAATGCTTCAACACACCTTGCTGAGTTTCATATCTTAGGTTGAGTTCAACTGCGACCTCATGTATGTAGATCAACGCGCGTGAGTTGACTTTGTCGTCATTCTTGCTATGCATGTCTGGGGCACGTACTGGTCCTTGGCTTCTCGCCAGCGGTCAACGAAGTATGTGCCAACGAGCAAAACGTGGTGTAAGCCAGTGTAAAGCATGCCAAAACAGTGGTTGATGCATTTTCCACTGCAGGGGCAAAAGCATGAGGACATCGGTTGCTCAGCTGCAGTCGCCAGATCTGTTCTGAAAACCCCCGCGCCCCCCGCCCCCGCCCCCGGCCCCCACCACCCTTCCAAGCTTCTTAGGCCAAGGCGACGCTAGGTGAAGTCAACCTGACAGAGCAGAGCGAAGAACTTTGAAAAGCGCAGAAAACCACGCGGCAAATACCACCGTGACAGGCCCCTCCCTATAGATTCACAATGATTCAGCAATACTTCAATACTAGTAACTTTGGAAATACTCGTAATGATAGTAGTAACAATAGTAATCAGGTTGTAGACCTTAATTGAATATCTTTATATAACCCCTGAGCCATGACGGCACGGAACCTGCACGGCATGCTGCCAAGCGACTGCGTGCGAGGCCAGGGGTCTTCCTCGGTGAGGCTGAGGGGTTAGTTTTTTACTGGATCAATGTTAAGGGTCCTTTATACTTTTTGGGGTATGGGGGTTCCTTATATTTCTGTAAAAAGGATCCTTTTTTCTTCCTGGGGGAATATGGGCTAAGGGTAGATGGTTTAGGGTTTAGGCTCGAGGTTTGATTCACATGTGGGGGTTTAGGGTTTCAGTTAGGGGTACCCTTTCGATGTCCGGAATACTCGCCATCCCTCTCAGAACCGACCCTGGCCGCGTTGCTGTATCTGTATGCATGTGATGCTGCACCGAGTAAGGGTCCAGGAAGGTATCAATTCAGGGTTCCAGGAGGTTCCAGGAGGTTTTTATGAAGGTTAGTTTAAAGACCTATAACGGTGGGTACATATGTGATATATACATATGCAAATCTGGAAAATACTGAAGATAACGCTTATCTTGGCCAATTTTGGTCTTAGGGCTCAAGAGTTGGAGTTTAGGTTATGACGCACCCTACACCAAGAGCCCCCAACTGGTGATGATGATGATGATGATGATGATGATTGACATTTGGTGTGTGAAGATGGGTGTTGTTTCTATTGACAGAGCTGTCCAGATGCAGCTACTAGTTTCATGTCGCTTTACTAGGCGCGGCTTACTTCCGTGGATACGTAGGGTCTCCAAGTCAGCACGGTTTTGGAATTTAATGCAGGAGCCCGGTCATTGGCGCAACCCCTGAAAGTTTTGCATGACCAGAACTTGGTACGTCACGATCAACTTCGTCCACCCCAGTTGGTCCCAGAGGGCCTAGTCCACCCTGGTTGAAGACTATGCGTAAGAAATGATACTGGACCACGAATCTGATTCAGGATATATTGGGAATGTGCCTTTGATACAATAGGGATCATAGTGACTATAGGGAATGATAAGGACTATATTAGGGCTTCTTATTTTCCTATTATACCACTATTACAGGGTGGACGGGTCCTCCTAAAACCTTACACCCTGTATAGTGGGATAAGAAAACCTAAACAACCCCATTATAGTAGTTTCCATTATTCTCAGTATCATTTATTGGGGTATATTCCTTAATGAAGGAGTGTTGGGCCCCCTTGATTCGCATGGCCCTCAAATTTGTATTTGGAACCTCTAAGCCATGAAGCTTGCCTCGTAACTTCTCAGGATTTGAGTTTTAGGGTTTTAGGGTTTAGTGTTTAGGGCTATGGTTCTGGGTTTATAGCCCCCAGATACCCTCTATGAAGCCCAAATATCCACAAATAGGACTTATACAGATCCCTTCAAGCGATATTTGCCTCCCAAAGCTTAGCTCCTGCAGAAAGTCCGAGTACCGACAGTTTAGTGGTGACGGTTGATACTAAACATCTTTTGTGACACAGTCCCTCCCAGACCCTCTAAAGGATCCAAAAAATGGAACCCCCCAAATATGAACCCATTACTACATTGGGGAAACTAGGGGATTATTAGGGGGTTCCATTTTTTGGATCCTTTAGGGGGTCTGGGTATGGTGGGTTTCGGATGTGTGGGGTGGGGGTAG
>CAJNIZ010004519.1:8279-21312 GCA_905231905.1 Symbiodinium pilosum | reverse complement strand
AAATCCTAAACCCCAAAACCCTCAAACCCTAAACCCAAGACCCAAACCCTCAACTACAAACTGCCTGACTGGCGCCGTGGGGAGGTGAGGCATCCGAAGTCTCGCCTCCATGTTCACAGTAACCATGGGTTCAAAGCTTCCGCTAAGGGTCCAAGTGCCCAATAATTAGGTACTTGGGTTTTGGGTAATAATCATAATAGTACAGATTTGGGGTAAGTATATGGTTATTAGGTACTTGGACCCTTAGAGTTCACAGTTTAGGGATCCACGGATTTGAGGTTTCGGACTTATAATTACAACTTTAGGATTTAGCGCTGCAGCGCTTAGAGCTTGATATGGATTCTTGCGGGCCTACCGTCTAGATGAGCCTCATAAATCCAAACCTTTGTTGAAATCATATTTGGCAACTACCGGGGGCTATTCAAGATTCTGGGTCAACATGAATCTCAAGAATCCCTAAGGGTCCAAGTACCCAATAGCTATACTGTTACCCAAAACATGTACTATAATTACTACTACCCAAAACCCAACTACCAAATTATTGGGTGCTTGGACCCTCTGGGAATACCGCGGGACTACCATCTTGTCAAGCTGGGTGCATTCACAGGCAGTACCTAGAAGCTCTCCTACCCTCTCTAAGGTCCTAAGTACCTACTATTAGGGACCATATATCCCCAATTAAGGGTACAAGGAAGGTCCTAAACCCTAAACCCTAAATCCTAAACCCTAAACCCCTAAACCCCATTAAGGGTACGAAGAGGGTCCTGGCAATTACCCAGAAACCACTAAGATGCTTCCTAGAATCCCCCTCGCCGAAAGAAGCACTTGTTCTGCAGCAAGCTTTACGTAGGACTTTGCGCATAATTTTGCAGGCTCGCACCCCAAAACAGTCAAACACGATAGTCTCACAATTTTAAACGGTTCCTATCTAGTAACTAGTGCTTAACGGGGAGGGGTGAGTGCATCGCAACTGTAACCCGTATACAACCCGATGCTAATATCCCTTATAATCCCCTCAGGCACTGAATACAAATTCTTTGTTGAGTTGTTCTTTGGGGTTATACTAAAACGACTTCAACAAACATCCCTACAGGGAAAGAAGTCTCACCTGTATGCGCCCCATAGCCATAAGGTTTGGCGCGGAGGAGACCAACTTTTAAACCCCTTTCGTACTAACAGCATGCTACTGAAACCTCAGACTCCCAACCCCGCTTGCTTCCCCCAAGCCCTAAACAACCAAGGTTAAGGAATCCTGACATAATCCCTACCTTGTCCTCCCAAAAGGGACCCTTAAATTTCCCAAACCCGGTATTAGGGTTTAGGGTCACCAGAATTTGGCGGTAAAAGAGAATTTTGCGAGGTTTGGGCTGAACTCATGTCCCAGCGTTTGCAAACCCCTATGAGTAGTGTTTTTTTTTGGTGGTTGAACCCAGTAAGATAGATATTCCTTATATAAAATACTATACCCCAAAAGGAGGAGATAATCTTACTCTATATTGGGTACCATAATATCCCTAAATATAATACTACTCATATCTGCAGACCACGGATCCTGAACGCTAGGCCCCTTAGCCCTACTGCCATCGCCAGTCAACATCCTTTACCCAGAGTGTCCGAGTACTCAAAAATTAAAGACTTGAGTACAGGTTTTGGGATAGTATATGATTATTAGGTACTTGGACCATTAGGGTTACTAATCTCCTAAACCCTACGCCTTAAACCTAAAGCTTCGTCCTACACACCGAACCTAGATCCAAAATCAAAACCTAAACCCTAGTCGTAAACCGCAAACTCTGAACTCTAAACTACCCTAAATAAACCCTAAACCCTGCCAAGTAGCTCGATCCAGCGGAATCCACCAAGTCTGGCAGCAGCTCTAGCTTGGTGGGACTTACAAGGATATGGAATACAAGAACATGTAAATATATGAGACTGTATAAGGTTATAACCACCCCCCTCTATACTACTAATCGCCGCATGAGATTTCCTCTTAGTTAGGCTGTTTTAGGGTTAGTTGCAGCAAAACCTTAGGGGTGGTAATATAGGGGCTTAAAGAACCCAATCATAGCTGGTTGAAGTTCAAGGTTCCCCCTTAGGTGCCGTAGGAGTTTAGGGCAGGGATTCTAAAGGGATTTGCAGTATGTGTAGAGTTTTCGTTGGTGCAGCTTAGAATCTCTTGTGCACAAAGCAGAGGCAACGGTTGAGAGCCAGTGTGCTTAGAGTCTTCGGATGCAGGTTGAGCGGGATGGAGAGACCCTAAACCCCAAACCCTTAGGCCCCACAACTCTTTCGCATGCGACCCACTTCCTCCAGATTTGGGTTTAGGGGTTGGCGTCAAGTTCTGTGATTCATTCGGCTTCAACGCTTCGCGCTTGGGATTCCATGTAAGAGCTCATGTCTTTAGGATTACCATGGTAACCTACAACCCTAACTGTCATGTTGTCTCTGTGCAACCGCCGTCATGCCGCTTTACTGGGACCAGATTATGCTTGGTATGCTAATTTCTCGATGGCCTTTTAAAGGCAATCTTATGTCTTTTTACCCCTTTCAATGGGCCATATTATGGTAACTGAGTTGGCCCTAAACCCCACACCCACGGGCCCTGGGGACCATGCTATGGGAACTAGATTGTTGTGCGCTGAGGCGACTCGTGGGTTCAGTGATGCGTAGCTTGGAATTCCTGAGTCTCACCCCTCCCCGGCACCTCCCCACGCAACAAAAAATGGGGCACCTCCACGCAAAGCCCTTCAGAACGCTGACATGAAAGAAACGACTTTCGCGCATGAGCTATGCTGAGGTTCGCGCTATCTAAAACAGGGTCTACACACTCATAGTGCAAGCACAAACCCAAGCACGCAATGAAGTAAAAGCCACACACATGTTCTCCTTCTGAGTAAGAAGTGTCACATGTGTGGCATGATATGTGGTATGTTTGTATGCCCTGCATGTTCAGCAAACGAGGCGAGGGTTGGGGAAGGTAAAAAAACAAATTAGGGGTTATATTATATTTATAGGGGTTATATAGGGACAATGGAAAAGAACATGGAAGCTACTATAGTATTATATATAGGGGTTATATTGGGATAGTGGAAAATAAAATGGAAACTACTATCTAGGGTTCAGGGTCTATCTCTGACATTTTTCAACTCCAGAAGCTGAAGCACCCGGCACCCCCGTAAACCCTACCAGCTGGATATTAAGTTTAACCATCGAGTGTCCTCTGCATGAACGTGGAGCCCGGAAAGAACTCCTTTATGAAGGGACGCTACATTAACCCTACAGAAACCCTATATACACCTATGTAAACCCTACGTGGGCTCTATATACACCCGTTTTAACCCCGCCTAGACCAAGAATCATCCCAGGTATACCGTACGTAAACCCCTTGGACACTTTATGTAAACCGTACAAGACTCTGATAGACTCTGCACAGACCCTATATACATATATGTCCCCTTCCTACATAAACCCTATGTAAACCCTTTGTAAGCCCTATGGCCCTATGTTAACCATACATGAACCTCTGTAAATCGAGTTTAAATCGGTAAACCCCACACAAACATTACATAAATCCTATGTACACCCAACCTGAACCCTATGTAAACCCTGTGTAAACCCATACATCAAACCTACTCAAACTCTGCGTAAATCCAATGTAATCCTTATATGAATAAACACCCCCGATGAATTAGTTGTACACCCTACACACAAGCTACCCTATGTGAACCCCGCCTACACCCTACATAATCCAAATGTAAACCCTACCCCAACACTACTAAACCTATGCAACGCCAACATGCACCCTACCTAAAACCCTATAGAATTCCAATGTGTACCCGACGTAAAAAAAAAAAAAAAGAGATGGACCCCGCGTAAACCAAACCTGAACCACATAAGTCCTATGTAAACCATCCCCAAACCCTTGATAAACCCTACATGAACAGAATATAATCCCTATCAAAACCCTAAGCGCATCATGGTTCCCAACCATGGCGGCGAAGCTGCTGTACTTTCCAGCAGCTCCAGTGGTGAAACCTACATCCTCGCCTGGCCAGCTCAGGGTTTTGGGTTTACGCTTTAGGCTGTAGGCCATAGGGGCAGCTTTAAAAGAAAGACTGCGCCGAACATAGTTGTTAAGAAGGACATGGACTAGCTCAGCATGGCAGATTTCAGTCCACTTCATGATGGGGTTCCTCGAGTTAGCGCAGGAGCATTCTGGTCAATAAGACATCTACGCTGGTCCTCCTAAACTGCCGAACATCCTGAATTCCAACGAAGGCTTCAAACACTGAATCTCCGAGATGTTGAATGATATCCTAATGCTGTATGCTACATCGATCCATCAAGCTTGAATGTGTTGGACACCTTGTGGGCTCCTTAGCCCTCAACCCCGCCCCCTCGAGACCCTTGAATGTGCCCTGATGATGAACCCCAGCGTTCTAAATCCAACGAACAAACAAGCATGCGTAAATAATATGGTCCTTCCGCTGTCTTCGTGGAGGGTGCTTCTCAAAACGCTGAGCTGCGTCTTCGCTGTACAGAATTCACACTTGAAGGCAAGAGCTAGAAAACGAAGCTTGCTTCCACCCAGCAACTCCAAACACTAATTACTGTGGGACCCAACCCCACCCTAAGCCCTAAACCCTAGACCTGCAGCCAGGCCACATGTAAGCCATCATGCCAGCTTAGCACACCATTAAAAAAATCCAAAGCAAACAGCACCGGCTTAGAACTTAGGGTTTAGGGTTCAGAAAGCATCCGCCCACGCCTTCGACGTCAAACCTTTGCATGGGATTTAGAGAGCCCAGCGCTCCTTGCCAAAGGAAAATGCCCGAGATTCGTATAGGATAACTTATACTCTATGGTTGATGAATGACTCGTGTAGATTCCTTGACTAAGGGGCACTGGACTCTCTGGGTGGGCGTGTGTTCTTTCAGATTCCGGGTTAAAGGACTCGGGCCTATCAGCCCAAAACATTACTGTGCAGCAGATGGAGAAAATCTGACATGATCTTGTATACCCTTCTCCCCAAGAATTACAAACCTTTGGGGACCTAAGCAGCGCAAGATTTCCAGCATCCCCCTCAACCTGAGTCCCTTTTCCTAAAAACTCTCAAGCACCCTACCCGTTGAGACCTTTATCCCTTAATCCTAAATCCTAAAACCCTAACCCCTGTAGACCCTACAGCCTAAAACCCTTACGCCGAAACCCCAAACTTCTAAACTTCTAAACCCTTGAAGCGCTAGAGTTGAGGGTTTAGGATGCAAAGATGGCGGCCAGTCGGGTGCAAGGTTTGATGGGTTGTTGCAAAGGACCCTATCTTCAAGGTACCATAACCTGAACCCAAAAGACATGTAAAATACTTGTCTTTTTGGGTGTAGGAATTTGGTGCCATTGCTTTACCTACTTTTGAGGTCCAGGAATAAAGGTATGTAGTAAACAAATGACATGCTATGCTTGGCTCATAATGCTAGCTAGGCTCAGGTTCCTTAACAACATTCCCGCTAGCGGTCTAAATGTGTGGCAACTTTGTCCTCTCCCGGGAAAGGCTCACGAGTTCCTTCTACTTTACGCACCGCCTAGGTAGGCTTGATAGCTACAAACAAGTGCTTAAGTAGAACGGTAGGCCGAGGTATAGCCGAACCACGTTTTGGCCAGCCTACTGCAAGCAACTGGCATTCCAACAATGCACGTCCCATTGACTATACCCCCAAACACCAACGTCTACTTTCCTTCGCCGCATGGGAGTTTCAGAAAAAGCGGCCCAGTTTCATACCCCAGTTGTAATCCAAAGAGGAACCTCAAATTTTCGGGAACCCCATGTCACCCAGGGATCTCTCTGCCACCGACAACACTACAGGGATCATCTGGCCCGGTCTATGATTGCCGTATACTACAGTGGCTGTACAAGGATTATGAGGGGAGTGTTTCTAACTTTTTCAAGTTTCTACGGTGGGTTGTCGGGTATGATGAAAATCAAGGAGACCTTATGCTGAATTGCTCCCGTGGCCCTTGTGGGCAAGGAGTCGCTGCCAGGCACACCCATAATATGAACAAACTTTGAAGCCCTAAAGGTCCCGGGACTCAAATATTGAGGTTGCAGACTACCGGTAGCAATTACTGTAGTCCTTTGCGGCAACTAATTAGGACCCTGATGCCTGGAAGCTTTGTGATTTGCATTTGGGAACGGTGCGATAGCTGTTGCAGTGTGGCAAAAAGCAAGTAAGTCTCAAGATGGCAGCAAAGAAAGGCAGTCGTGTTTTCTAGGTAGGTGGTTTCCAGAAAGACTACATTCCCGCAATATACACTGCACCGAAGGAGTGTATCATCTTACTCCTTACTGAGACAAAACATGAAACATTGCCCGTTTTTCCTAAGAGGAATAATTTCAATGAAGCTTTTCAGCAGCAGAACGAATGGCATGACGACTTTTCTACACAGACAACTAGGTACATGGATGCGCTCAAAGGTTTCTAGCTGGTTCGAGCAGCAATGCAGAGCGAGCAAGTACACTGATTCGGCACGCTTACGGCAAGGTCACAGAGATCGCAATTTCACAACTTGCCCCTGAAGGTTTGACCCCACATTGTGTAGAACTCCTGAGGAAAGCAACACATGCAAGAACCCAAAGGCTCCCGAGTTCCAGGCCTACACCCTTGGACCCCATCAAAGTTCCATTCATCCTCCGCCCCGACACCAAGTTTTGCCTAGATATTCTGCGACCCTGATGAAAAATGTAGCAAGCTGCACACTGTTCCCCAACTTAAAGCCCCAAGCCCTGAACCCCCTGATATCTAAGTCCGGCCCACCTGAAGCCCCAAACATTCTGGAAAGATGAAGAACTAAATGAAAAAGAACATGGACAATGAACTGGAGGCAGAGGTTTATATACAGGCGTTGATGGGGATTGAATGCAGGGCCCGCAACAAGCAGAAAAAGGCTTTGGGATCAAGCATTTGCAAGATGAGATCATGCATTCGAAGATTTCGAAGCGTCTAGCATTTAGGAACGGTCAGAAGCCCCACATGATATGATGATTGCAGTTTCCATTCTCTTTTTTCCGATACCCTATAGACTCCTGTATGTTCAGCATCTTGCCTTAAAAACCTCTACTCCATCCACAGCGCCTGGAGCAATGCTATACACCACCCCTACATACTCAACTTGAAATACCACACCCTCCACACCAATCTCTGTAAAGCCATGGCCAGTAGCAAATTTGAAGCCATAACCCGGACCCTGCAGAAGCCTTGCTTTGAGAAGTATGTAACTCAAAAGTCTGGGTTGCAGGTTTTATAATGTATACCATGTATAAGGAAACATCATTTTCACTATGTACTCAGATGATGGTAACTTAGTTTAAACTCCTTAACAGGAACCCGCAAATGGGGTCATCAGCGTAAAGATAGACATAGACCCTTGTGGGGTCCAGGTTCTCCCAAAAGCCTATCTGCAACCCCAAGCGTTTAGGGCAAAAGGATTTAGGTGGTACAACTCATCAAACTGTAGGTAATTACCCTGAAATATGAGCCCTGAAACAAAAATTGAGGTTCTGACGGTCCGGGCGTTCTCCGTGGGCTTTTGGAGCTCAGTTGCCCTGAAGAAGCTTACGTGTAGGGGTTGTGAGGTTCAAAGACGTAGGGGTTATGAGGTTTGGGGCTACAGGGTTGGGAGGTTTAGAGTGGTAGGGCTTAGGGGATCTACAGTAGGGTCCTAGACAGATGGGAATAAACCTAGTGGCGTGGGAAGAAGTGCGAGGAATCTGCCTTGACTATCCATCTGTCTACAGATTTGTCTATATATGAGCAATAGTCTAAACTTCGAGTATCCCCCGTAATATGCTCCATATCAGTTCCCTAAAGAATCCCCTATATGACCCCCTCTAAGGGCTGTAGACTATAGCTCGTATGATATACATATATATATATAGGGGTTTAGGGGTTAGGCCCAAAGAAGAAACCCCACATATCCGCGATGAGCCCTTATCTGGGCCTCGTTTTGGGCTGTCGGGCATTAGGCTACAGGCAGTACGGGATCCATCCTATGTTTCTTCTAGCGGCCACAAAACGAAGACTCTAAGTTTGGAAGCCCAAATCCCCACAAAACCTTGTACAGCTTGTACACATAGCCCAGGAGATTAGGGTTTAGGGTTACCCCCCAATAATGGAGAATCTAATGGAAAAATGGAAAATGACAAGGAAACTGTGGGTATACATCACCAGGAAAAAAGTTTCGTCGCATTTGCTTACTTTCATGTTGCGGAGGACGCGCAGTACAGGAAAGTGCGTTTTCACTGGCCTGGCTAGCGGAGGAACTAATCACCTGGAATACATTCATAATACTTTAATTGTTCCGGACGGAGTACTTGGTGGAGGAGTCTACGGGGGCAAGGGGTTTTCAGCAGGAAATTTGCAAGGATGCAGTAGTGAGACGAACTTTCGTCCTGCCGCAGTAGGGGTATAGGCCCCAAATACTATTTTTCAAATGGTATTTGCACCCTAAAACCCTATTCTTTGGGGGACCCAAGAGATTGGTACCTGTCTACACAACGGGGTTCACGCTGCAGACAGCCGTGTTGTTGCACGTACGGGCTGTTACGGGGGCCGACAACATACTTTCCTTTCGATGCTAGACGCTTCAAAACTGCCATGCTCCTTGAAGGGATTTGAAGGGGTTCTGGAGACACGTAGGCAGCAACAGTAATGATCGGTGCCAACATCCCTGGCATAACCTTGTGGTAGCGTACGGTGATGACTCACAATCTGTGTTAACCAAGGAGACCCCGACAGTTTACTGGAATAAAGCTAAAAGGGGGCTTTATGAGGCCCCAACAATTTCAGCAAGCAGGGCTGGACAGGGCTTAGTGGTGAAGTTTTCTTGCGCTCCCAGAGCAATGAGTGAGTAATCCCCCACCAGTAGTCTTTTAAGCATTTCGAAGTCCCCAACGCAGAGTAAGATTAAACGCTCCTTGTGGGTATGTATGGTGCTGTCCTGGAAGAATGTAATCGTACAGGGTTTTACCACCAAAAAAGCCCTAAACCCTTCTAAGCCCCTCCTCACCTAAGGATATGTACAAAGCAGACGTGCAGCGTGAGATTCCCCTTGTCAAGCGCGCGCTCTCTTTCACTGCTTTCCGAGTGTTTCTACACTCAATGATGCTGGGCTTGGGATAGTCTGGGATGCTCTTGGAATCTAGGGCAACAAGGGTTTAGGGCTTAGGGAACAAGTCTATGAATAGTCCCTACTTAGGTCCCTACCTCAAGGCTATGTGGAGTCCCAAGGTAAATCCTGTATGCTCGTCATAGCTCTCGGAAGGAAAAGGACATGGTTCATGCAGAGCGGTCAAGCAAACTGCCAGTACCCCCTGCACCATCAAAGCTCCCGCAAACCTAAACCGTAAACCCGAAATTCCTTGGAGCAGTTTTGTGCGAGCCCTGAGGGACGGTCCTTGTAGCTGCCCAAGTACCTACCAAAATTATGATCCCAAGATTCTTTGTATATTTCTGGTGCGATTTCTGGTGTATATATGTAAATGCGGTTTAGGGTTTAGGGTTATGTGGTGAAGGTAGTAGGGCCTTAGGATGAGAGGTTTAGGGTTTACATACCCCAAATTGGTCTGAAAAATGGCGATGGCAACTGCTTAGGCACCGATCCCCATCCCAAGACTAAGATTGGCAATATTAGAAGTTCTGCATGACCCAAGTACCCCAAGCCCTGGGAATTTCGTAATTGAGTAGTAAGGTCAGGCAATGTTGATATTATGGGCGTTTCCTCAAATTAAGGGTACCAATTTGGGGTCCTCACAAATTGGATTACAGTGCTTAGGGATCCACATTAGGGCTGCAAAGGCCGGCTTCTTTTTGGGATGGGGTGCGTGTGATTTCTACCTGCAGTTGAGCTGGTGACACCAAGCAACCCACCAGTTTTCCAACAATGCTGTACGAGCAAACAGAACATACGGTGACCTGCTCCTATGCAGGGCTTAAACCTTAAACCCTAAACCAATTCGGGTTTAGATTTTGGGCTTTTCAAATGGTCCCGCAAGGATCTATTTCGCCTCGCCTAAAGCCTTTCTGAAGACTTTGGACGAATTCCTGGAAATCTGCCACAGCAATGGCATTGGTGTTGGCTTTGCCTCTAATCTTCTTGCTTACTGGTGGTAAGTGGGGAAAGAAGGAGTGAAACCAAAGGTTATTCCCAGAGCTACTATGAGGACTGCGCCCTTATCCCCCCTCTATCCACCAGTAAGCTTAGAAACCTTTTCTTTCTATGGCACTCTAGACCATAAACCCTTAAACCGCACTACGGATGGAACAGGCCAGTAACATTCAGCAGTTCCTCAGCATTGGGAACCTTTAGGGGCTTTCAAGACACATTGGGACAGCCAAAGGGTTCCATGTAAAAGGATTCCATAGGTTCAATGTTAAAAACAATAATGCAGTGTCAGCTGGATGTTTAGCATGAACATGGGACAAAAATGTCTCTACCTAGAGTAAGCCACATCAGCATGGGTGTATCCAATACTTAGGTTTCTTTACCTTCCTTAGCGGCCTAGACTACTCTTGGTAGGTCCAAAGGGTTGTCATGGAACAGGGCCTCCTCTAAACTCCCTTAAAGGATGCCTAATTACCAGCACTGTCGAAGCCTGAAGAATCATCCCAAGTAATCATTCCCGGCCCATAATACATACCCTGACTTTTTCGTACCAGTATGTATTGAGGGAAGCAGGTGATGTGGGGGTTCAGTAGAGTGATTTGCCTTGTCTCCACATAATCCTCTGGCAGTCCTGATGGCTTAGCAGCGTAACCCCGCTTCTTGTGTTCCATTTGGTATCCCTTTCTTCAAATTATAATGAAGATTTCCAGCCTCCTAATGATAGGTATTTCTAGTATACCCGGAGATATGGAAGGATATACGATAGCGGGATATGAGCAAGTTAGGGACCATTATGGGCTATTAGACCCTAAAATTCCCTATTAGGACCTTATGAAGGGTAGATTATAAGGTACCCTTAAGGTCTAAACCCCAAACCCTACGCCTAAACCCTAAACCCTAAACCCTAAGCCCTAAACCCTAAGTTAGGGGGATGATTGGAAGGTCTTTTTCGATGACTGCTGGCATCACTCCGGCCTAGACCTGAAGCTGCTTGTCTGGGCTTAGGGCCCAAGAATTCAGGGTTTAGGGATTAGGGTTTAGGGCTTGTGGTTTAGGGTCCAGGGTTTAGGGATTAGGGTTTAGGATTTAGGGATCGGGGTTTAGGGTTTAGGGATTAGGGTTTAGGGCTTAGGGTTTAGGGTTTAGGGATTAGGGTTTGGGGACTGTTCTTTGTATAGGCGAGAATTCCAAAATGGCATTGTGCCAGTCATGGGAACTGACTTTAGATGGGCCAGGACTACTCGAGTTGGGGCCTAGGGGCTTACCCTAAGCCTTAAGCCCTTAGAGTGTTGTGATTTGTTGACCGAAGGGTGGCGGGTTTCAGTTACCTGTCTGGGTGTATAATCTCCATAATATCCCCGTAATCCCTGTAGTTTCCATTTTCTTTTTCCATTATCTCCATATAAGCCCTCTACATCATTGGGGTTATATGGGGATAATGTAAAATGGAAACTACTATTTAAGGTTTAGGCTTTAAAAAGTTAGCTCCCTGGTCCCTACTGTTTGGCAGCCGACGCGGTTTTGGGCTTAGGGTGCATCTTCATGTGAGGCCCCAAACCTACATCCTAAACCCCCAAACTTTCCACCCCCAACCCTAATCCCCCGGCACCTAATCCTAAGCATTGCAAAGCAGGGTTTAGGGTTTAGGGTTTAGGGTTTAGGGTTTAGGGGGGGGTTTAGGAGAGCATATAGAACCCCGCAGCCTCACCCACCGAAGGGTGGAAGACATCTGATCTTGCAAGCCACTTTGCTGCTTTGACAGATTCTTCACCTGCTTCAGTGCTACATCACAGCAAGCCCTGAACCCCAAACTCCAAACGCCAAACCGCCTACCCGAAACTTCGCATTGCAGTTGCTGAGCCCCAAACCCTACACCCTAAATCTCAAACCTCAAACTCTGAACCCCCGACTCAAAAACCAGAAGCCAAGAAGCCTAAACCGAAAGCCCAAACCCTCAACCCCAACCTGGGTTGCTGTTAAGGAACTTAAATTAAGTTACCATAATGGGTATATATATAGTAAATAATAGGGTTTCCCCAAAATAATAACTTAATTTAAGTTCCTTAACAGCAACCCAGCAACCCCCTGACCCAAAAACCTCAAACCAAAGCGCCAAAATCCCAACCCAACTCTTCAGTCAGCAGCCCTTTCGGCTGCGAGTTTAGTAGTGAAGAAAGAAAGCCGAAGCTCAATTCCTGCAGCATTCCGCGCTCAAACCCCCCAAGATTCCGAGTACCCAATAGTTCGCGACTGAGGATTGGATTGAGGGTTTAGGGTTTAGGGTCTAGGGGCGTGGAGCCCTTGCCTGGACCCTCAAAGCATGCAGATAAATCTCCTTGTTGGTTGTTTTCAGGGCGTAGGAGTTTGGACCATCATTTTACCAGCTTTTGGGGGCTTGCGCAAAGACTGCAAGACAAAGATGGCCCCGAATCCGCCACACCCTCCACTGCTCCTTCCCAAAGGGGTTGTCAAAATGATGGTCCCTTTTTGGGTACCCTAAATATATCAGATGCCGTATTATAATAGCGGTCCAAAAAGGGATCATAATTCTGACAACCACCCATAATATGAGGTAGGGTTTTTGTTATAGGTGGCAGTGAGTGCATTTAAAAACGTCCTTAGGAAGACTGGTGTGTGAACATTTGCACTTGGAATCGGTGGAACACAAGTTTAAATCCTGATTGCCATATATCCCCATGACTTATGGCCCCTATAAGCCACATACCCTGTTCATCCCCATCATAACCCTAAGCCTTCGACCCTAAACCACGACACCCTCAACCCTCAACCCCTAAACCCTAACCCCTCAAACCCGCAACCCTAGACCCTAAAACCTTAAACCCTAAACCACACAAGCCTCAAACCCTGAATCCCAAAC
>CAJNIZ010004518.1:0-13624 GCA_905231905.1 Symbiodinium pilosum | reverse complement strand
GTTTTGGGTTTAGGGTTTAGGGTTTAGAGTTTAGGGTTAAGGTTTAGGGTTTAGGGTTTTTGTTTAGGGTTTAGGGCTTAGGGTTTAGGGTTTTGGGTTTTGGGTTTGTTCTAGTACGCATTGGCTGTGTCGAACACCTTGAGCAAGAAAAGAAAGCATGATAACCTTGCAACTCAAGACAAGCTTTCCAAACCTGTGGGGTTTCTGTACATATGTGGACCCCAAAACCAATATAGACCCCAAAATACGATACTCCTTATTATCGGGACCGCAAAAAAGGAACTCCTAACTTTCGGAAACCCCTTACTGTAAATGTAAGGTCCGAAAAGCGGGGACAAATCAGAAGCTTTATGGTCCCCCTTAAGTAGATAGAATATGGGGTATATGGAGATCTTCTTATTATTAAACCCTAAACCCTAAACCATATGCTATCTACTTAAGGGGGACTTTACATGAAGATCCCGCAAGGAAGGCATCCTCCAAATTGTCTGCTTGAGCAAATACGATGGGTCACCGCTTTTTGTTAATCAGAATCGGTTTAGGGTTTAGGGTACAGATCCTAAAGAAGCTGAATCTAAACCCTAAATTCAAAACCCTAAACCTTAAACCCGAATGACAAAACATGCGTTCACATCTTGAATCTCCGGGAAGCCCTGCGCTCTCTTCCATGTGGCTTTGGAATTCCGGGCATCGGACAGGAGTACAAATGCTGGGCACACGCGTCCGTTATGAGGGTCCCAGCAGCTACATGTAGGTTTCCCTAAATGGGGGCCGGGGCTAATATCAACCCCAAAATATTCTTGTCCTGATTATATGAGCTATAGTCTAAACTCCTAGTATCTCTCTTAATATCCCCTATGATAGTCCCTTATGTAACCCCCTATATAACCCCCTTTAAGGAATTTAGAATATAGCTCATATAGGTGTCCTAAGTAGGGACCCCAGACCTTAAACCCTAAACGGCATAACAGGGTTTAGGGTTTAGGGTTCATGGGCCATGTCTGACTCACTGCTGACCCTGACCCGACAGGCCTTGCACCAATCTAGGGTTCCCTAAACCCTAAACCCTAAACTTGGGTTTATGGTTTCCGGATTAATCCCGGCTTCTATCTGCGCATCTCTTGTCATTTGCAGCTTCGCAAGTGCAATGATATGGAATGTATCACCGGACGCAGCTTCCTTCTCCCAGAAACACCCTGACGGAGAGATGTCATGCTGAAAGCCCGTGGGAACGCCTGCTTGGAGGGCTGGAAACAAGTGCTTATCTGGATCACTGCAATGTTCTGCCATGGCTGAGACGGCGTTAAGGCACATTGGCTGGTCAGACCGCACGTGCCAGGCATCCGGAGGCTCCGGGACACCCAAGGCTGGAAACACCTAGCTACCGGCAACCTGAACTTCTTCTTTGCTGAAAAGAGGGTCTGTTGATGGGCACGTACTTCGTGCCAAGAGGCGTTTGTCGGCATGTACCTCCAAGACCAGTTTTTAGGGAGTCAGTGGCGGCCGACGCACTCCAATCCGGTTGTCCTTCTTTCCAATCAACACCATAATGCCCCTCAAAAACCCACAACGACGCTCTCATCCCCAACCCCTCAACCCCAGCAAATCCCTGAATCCTCTACCCAGCAACCAACCCCTAACAATGAGCCTACATACCTCACGCCCTAGACCCAGAATCATCAAAAAGGCACCCAAATCCTCAGTCCCAACACGCTCTCAAAACCTGAAATTTAGTAGGATTGTCACCAAACAAGACCCACCTAAGCCCTATACCGTAAATCCTAAATAAGCCCTAAATGGGAAGCTTCACCGTAAAGACCTTAAGGCCTGTGTTGATAAATTCCCCTTGCAGGCAAGGACCCTGGTAAGTATATTCCTATAGTCCCCCTAAAGTAGATAGAATATGGGGTATAAGGGGATCTTATTAACATGTACCTAAAGCCATGTTCTATCTTCTAGGCTCCCCACCGAGGCCGCGCCGTGGCCTGAGACTTGAAAAGTCTGAGTCAGGCTCTTCTCAGGACTATATACACTCTACTTGGAAGATCTCTTGACTTAGTAAGTCTACGTAATAACTTGGGTTATAGGGCTCATAATAGGGGTTCTCAAGGATAGTAGGTAGATTTACTAAGTCAAACGATCATCCAAGTAGGGTTTGGGGGGGTTCAAGGGTTAGGGTTGGCTTTCTTTTCGTTTGCTGCCCGCGACCCTTGTGGCAAGTTCGGAGGTACCCTGTACCCTAAGCCCTATATAACCCCATTGTAGTAGTTTCCATTTTCTTTTCCATTCCCCAAGCCTTCTGCGCCAACTCTCAGGGTTTAGATGATGCTTTTAACACGGGTTCCCCTACTACCCCCCTTTATACTACCCCCAGGTCCCCTCTCAAGTAACCTTAATTAGGCCTAATCACCCCTAACATAGAGGGGGGATGGTGGGGAAGCCATGATTCTATTCCCGAGCCTACTTAGAAACTCAGGGTGGCTTGGCAAGTAGGATAATGCTTGGGATAACTGGGGTTGTTATGCGGCTTATGGGGTCATAAAGATACTTACTAAGCCCCCTAGACCCTTAACCCTTAGAACCTCGAACCCTAAACCCTTAAACCCGTAAACCCTTATCCCCTAAGCCCTAGGGTGCATTGTTTAGAGCGTAAGACTTGGACTCAGGGGGTTTTGGCCTTGGATAGGCTTCAGGTCTTTTCGGGTTCAGGGGGGTTAGGGGGTGTAGGGTTGTAGGGTGCAGGGCTTGAGGCTTTGCGTGCATTTTTTAAGGGTTTAGGGCTTTAGGGTCTATAGGGTTTAGAGGCTGTCCACTTGCAGCTTCTTTCGGGACTAACAGCATGAACCCAAAACCCATTCTGTAAACCTGTAAACCCTATGCGTGGCAAGCCACGGCTTCGCGGCCTCATGTCAAACAAAGTTCCTGAACCTCTAAACGCTAAACGCTAAGTGGGTCTCAGGTTGCTGGACTTTTTTTGGATGGTTGCGCACAAGTCACGCCCTGATTTGGAAACCAAAAATCCCGAATTCGTAAACTAAATCAAGGCCCTGATTCGGAACTAAGAACCTGATCCGGAAACTAAAACCCTGATTCGCAAACTATAGCCCCCTGATGCGGAAGGGGCACGCTGTTATTATTGGTGGGTTGAGAGGACGAGAGAGTGGCCCCCCAAGCCGCACCCCCGTCCCCTAGGGCTTCGAGCGTTATAGTTTTTGTTTAGTTTCTGAATCGGGGATTTGTAGTTTCTGAACTGGGGATTTTATCTTCGGAATCGGTGGTTTCTGAATCGGTGATTTTTAGGTTCTGAATCAATGGCTTTTAGTCTCTGAAGCGGGGATGCGCTAAGTTTCTGAAGCGGGAGCTTTAATCTCTGAATCAGGGTTTGTTCGTTGTGCACAGGGTGGTTATACTGTAGACGGAGCGTTCACTTGCGGCAGCACTTCTCCGGCGGCATGGTAGGATCCGAGCCGAATAGTCGAGGAATGCTGGGAAACTCCTAGGAGTTGACTCAGGATATGGTAGTTTCGAAAAAAGGGCCCCCAAAAAGACAACGATATGCTACACCGTAGATACTATCCAACTGTTACTGAATGGGGGCAGTATCCAACCCAAAGCTAATAAAGCCCGGCACCCATACCGAGACCTCCCAGATATAGCTAGAACGGTCTGTACACCCAGTAAGATGTGAGTAGAAGCCATTATGAGGTGTTTTTGAAAGGCCTAAGCTAGGTCTGTCGCTCTTACAGCCACAAAGAGTAATAGTAGTAGTAGTAGTAGTAGTAGTAGTAGTAGTAGTAGTCATAATAACGCTTGAAAAAGACCCTGTACTGCAAGGAGGGATGGCCCAGGTGCAGGTATTGAACTCAGAACAACAATTCAGTTTGGGAGGTCCCTTAATGTACCCCTGGTGTACTCACTGTACCCTTTCTATACCCTCAAGAGACCTTTTACACCCATTATAGCTATACCAATACTCAATATACATATATGTATACATACTATACATATCACCCTAAACCCTACACCCTCAATCCCAAAACCCGAACCTTCAACGTTAAACCTTGCCCTGAACCCTAAACCATAAATCCTAAACCCTAAACCCTACGTAAACCCCTAGACCCTGAACCTTAAAACCAAAACCCTGAACCTTGAACCCTAAACCCTAAAACCCCGGAGCCTTCCGTCAGGCCCGAAGCGACAGCGGCAGCACCGCTCGCAGGCCCTGGAAGGATGAGCTTTCTGGGATCGAGGTGTTCAAGGGTTTAGGGTATCGGGGTTAGGGTTTAGGGTTTAGGGTTTAGGGTATCGGGGTTAGGGTTTTAGGCTTTAGAGGTTGAGGCTTTAGAGGTTTAGGGGGTTAGGGTTTTAGGGGTTTAGGGTTTCAGGCTTTAGGGGTTTAGGGTTTAAGGTTTACAGTAGAGCATTGAGGGTCTAGGGTGGGTTTTACTGCAAAACAGAATTGGGTTCCTGTCCAGGAACTCAAACTAAAAACACGATGTAAGGAAGGGAAATTCTTTGCAGTATATCATGGCTCTAATAACTTCATTAACATTCCATAGCAGCACCCCTCATTAATGCAGCAAGAGGGTTGGGGACGTACAGAGTTTAGGGTTGAAAGCTGAGGGTTTGAGGTTTCGGATTTCCAGCTTAGGGCTACCCCCCGCAACAAACCTAAACGCCTCTTCAAAATTGGGGCCCGGTTCGGAGACCATGGACGTTTAGGGAATACAAAGAGGGTTATGGATGTCATCCTCAAGCATTCTAGTGGTATCTGAAATTCCAGTACAAGGGCCATGAAGAAAACTAGCGCCCCCCTTAAGTAGACACAATATGGCTTTGGGTATATTAAAACAAGATCCCCAGTTTCCTCATATTCTATCTACTTAGGGGGGGCTATATCCCCGTGAGCTCCTCAACTAGATCTGCATGTGTGTTGTACTACACTCGATAACCTTGCTCTGAAAAATTATTGGCATCTTTGGGACCGCTCCTAATCTAGGGTTCAGCGTTTGGGGTTTACGGTTTAGGGTTTGGGGGTTTAAGGTTCCCTAAACCCTAAACCTTTAGGGCTTAGGGTGTAGGCTTTAGGCAAGCAAGTCTTTGGCTGCGGTGTCGTTGCCACGAATAGTGAACAGCCTGAGACACCCTCGCACGAACCATACCCCCAACTACCTATGCTCTGGGTTTAGGGTTCAGGGTTTCTACTAACGGTCTACAAGAGCTACAAAGGCGCAATCGTCCTATCCGAATAAATAGTTTTGACAACTGATGCGGGATGCAGGAAGTACGTTCTACATTTAAAAAAACATACAGCACCACATGATGCACGGTTTTTATTTAAGGTCTGGGCAACTGGTCAATGGAAAACTGGTGAGTGTGTTGTCGTTTTCCAATTTTTGGTGTATATGTTGGCGTTATCGTTTTTGGTGAGTGTGTTATCATTTTCCAATCAAAAACCATGCGTCACGAATCCAATGTCTGTCCTTTACATATCTCCTATGACCGATAAAAAAAAACCACGCATCATATGCACATATACTTCGCTGCTGCGAGTTTACTGGGTATCTTGCCCTACCCCCAAAAAACGCAAAACCTTCAAACTCGAATCCCTGACTCTGACGTCATCTGTATTACCCCAAATCCACGTGAGCAATAGTCTGAACTCCTAGTATCCCCCTTAATAAGCCCTATAGTAGTCCCCTTTATAATCCGCTACGTAAGCCCCTTTACGGAGTTTATACCCTAAACCAAAAGGCCTAAATAATCAACCTAAATTGGATTATGGCTCATATTGCAAATTTTAGTACCAAGAAACTCGCATACCTAATTATGCGGCAAATGCCACCAACCCCACCCAGACCCCCTTAACAGTACCATCAATAGAGCCCGAATACCTACCTCTGGGTTTAGGGTTTGGGGGACCTCTAGACTAGAAGCCCCAACAAGGGTAGTTGGGGAGGGTTCCGGCAGTCCCGACCTGAATAGCTGTTTTTTGGTTGAGCCTCGTAAAATTCTATTCCTTATACAAAACCCTACAAATGGGAAGCATTATCACCCTAAACCTTAAACCCTAACCCCTAAACCCCTAAACCCCTAAACCCTAAACCCTTTTAATCTGCTGGTGTTCAAGGCAAGCCCTAGGCCTGGACTCTACATCAGAGGCCCCCGTCTGGGACAATTACCTGGGGTGGAGTACCCTGAGAACTCCCAATACGCCCAATGTATATCCAAACCCCAGCGTTCTTTGCCCCTCATAGTCCCATCGTGGTCCCATCGTGTGGTCCCCCACTCGTCTTACCCTGAACCCCTAAACCCTAGACCTCCAAACCCCGAAACCCTAAACCCCCCTAAGCCCCACCACCCTAAACCCCTAAACTCGAAACCCTGAACCCTAAAACCTTGAACCCTAAACTAGAAAAACATTACAAACCCTAAACCCTGAACCCCCGGGGCCAGGGCGGGCTCGGTAACGGCGTGGCTCGAGCTTCCCGCAGGCTGCTGAGCTCCTGCGAGGCTTTGGTTCAACGGATTTAAGGCAAAACCCTCAGGTTGGGCTGCAGGGTTTTAAAAAGGTTCTAGAAGGGTTTAGGGGGTTTTGGGGTTTTTGGGTTTTTGGGTTTAGGGGTTTAGGGTTTAGGGTATTTAAAGGTTCAGGGGAGGAGGGACCCTTAGGTTGGACTCTGAGGCTTTGAAGGACGTTTGAGACACTTACAGTACCTGCATACGGGTTGTATGGGGAGGCTATATTGGTATCCATTTTGGGTTCGACTTTTGGGTCCCGCCTTAAGCCAACTGATTGGCACGGACTTTAGGGATTAGGGTTTAAGGTAGAGGGGCTTGGGCAGGGTGCAGGGTTTAAGGTGAAAAGTTGGGCTTTCGGGTGTAGGATCTCTTGAGAGTTGGGGTTTAGAGGGTCAAGGATTTGGGTGTAAGAAGTAAAGCTCCAGATTTCGATTCCAGGGATCATGGCTTCATATGCTTGAGAGGCTTGAGAGCTGCCGACAAGCAAGAATCGCGCAAACGCAGCAAGAGGTCTGTTGACAAGAGTAAGGTAGAAGCATGCAAAATTACAAAGCCAGATTGAGAGGTCCATCTGCGGTACCCTATACAGTATAAGGATAAAAGGAACCTAGCACCATAATACTGGAAATTATCTAGGACCCTGCAGTACACGTAAATATTGAACTTGCCCTCTGCCTTCGTGGGTCACCTGTCTATCCCTGCTGTAGCACGCAAAGCCGGATGTTTTCCAGCACATCATTGAGACATTCGTAGCACCTCAGAACAGGTCTGCGCTGGGGGAAGAAATCCGGTGATGCCACTAAATACTCATCATAAAAAACTTTCAACCGCAAAATCATGGGTGTATAGGCTATCATGGGTTCCAGTAGTACCCCCCCTCTATACTACCCCCCCTAGGTTCCCCCCTTAATTAACCTTGATTAGGCCTAATTATCCCTAAATAACCTTAATTAAGGGGGGGACCTGGGGGGGGTAGTATAGAGAGGGGTACTAGTTGAACCCATAATGATAATAGGTATCTGGAAGGTTTAGGTACGTACTTCTCATTGCCTCGGGTCAGATACAAAGCAGTTGGCTACAGCCACAAGATTCCTATGCCTCCCGCAAAGGACAGCGACCCAGTGGCTTGGCCCCTAGACTACCTAAACCCCCAAAAGCATGCAAAGCAATGGCCTTTATGGCTGTGATTATGGGTTAGGGCTATTCTTTTGCATGCTCTTGGGGTTTAGGTAGGCCCTAGACCCAGTTTCAGAGCTGAGGGTTAAGAGTTTAGGGACAATCCTACAGATTCCCACGACTGAAAGCCCGAACCCCCAACCGTATGCGCAACCCCGGTCCAGCATCATCGCCTTTGCCCAGGCTGGTGGCCCCTCCTGCAGGATCGTTGAGACTCGCCCCATGTGAGCCATAGCCTAAAGGCCAAGTATCCCCTTAATGAGCCCTCTAAATATATAAAACCCTTTCAGGAGTTTAGACCCTAAACCCTAAACCGCAAATACTAAATCCCAAACCCTAAATTCTAAACCCCAACCCCTATATAACCTTCTTTGAGGAGTTTAGACTATGGCTAATATAAAACAGAGTGAAGGAAGGGTCTGTGGAGCAAACGACCATCTAACAGAGCCAATGACGGGTCTAGGGCTTTAGGGTTTAGGGCTTTAGGCTAAGGGGTTTAGGGCTTCAGGGTTTAGGGCTTTAGCGATTATGGTTATAGGGCTTTAGGGCTTAGGGTTAACACTTTTCTTCCATGGACTCCATAACGGCAAGGGGGCTGTTGTGCTAAGGCAAGAGGCCTTTGCTTAACATCACGCATGTGGAGGGCCTAGAAAAAACTCGAGGTTTCGATTCGGATTCGCACAGAGAGATTAGAAACGCAGGCCATTAAAACCTGAACTACAAACCCGTATGCGGAATTCAGCAGCTGTTTTTTCATCCTGCAACACCGTAGACCACTGTCCCTCCTGCTCGTCGAGCACCCGAAGCGTAGAAGCCCCTGACTCCGACTTATATTATAATATGCTATAATATAATATACAAATACTATTATTAGACTATACTGCTTCTGGCGAGACTCTGCAAGCTGTCCCACAGATTGGTGAACTTTGGAAATTTCGATCTTGGCACACTATTGTGCAGATAGGGCCTTGTGCGGCTGCTTGGCTTGGTCCTGCGAAGATCCGTAGGAATGCATTTCCTGCACTATGGCAGGAAATTTGTCCCTCCTGGATGCCAGTGCCTGGACAAGGGAGTCTAGTACTTTGAAAGGGCACTGGGAGATTCCACAAGCCCAGGAACCTTCCGCTTAAACTCTAAACCCTAAACTCTGCATCCCTTTCTCCCAAGTGGGCCTGCCACCCCCAAAAACAAGTATAGCAGGCTTTCTAGCCTTCAGACGCACAGCCAAGAACAACCCTTTGTGGCGTTGGGGCTAGGGTTTAGACTGTAAAGTTTGGGGTTTAGAGCTTATTTAAGGCTGAGGGTTGAAAGCTTCAGACCCTAAACCCTAAACCCTATCAGTTCAGATCCTTACCATGGACCCTAATCCCACTACTCTGGAGGACTCAAATCCCTTGGCGGTGCAATCTTCCTGGGCGGAGAGCCTAGAACTTATTGCGAAAGACCCTGGATTTAGCCAAAGGTTTTGGGCCTAGGGTCCTGTAATGGCCTTTCATAGCTTCCATGATAACCCTTGTGAAGCTCTTCATAGGTAGGTCTGACCCCTTAGGAACTCAGGGAACCACAAAGTACTTATCGCTTCCTCCCCGGGCTAAAGACCTCCGCCACCCCTGCCGTAATGTGTTCAGATGCTTGAAAAAAACTGGTTTGGAAAATATTGCGAATGTTGCGGCGCTTAACGTCGAGAGGGGACCTTGTTGAAGGGAGTAAGTGTATTAAAACAACCCTTAATGCTCCTTAACCCAAATACTAACTAAGGGGTTAGAACTTGCCATTGCGAGCTTAACCTGTAACCTTAAGCTGTCCAAGCTGTAGAGCGTAGCTCTAAGGCTGGAAATGAGGCTAGCCCGGGGACTCTTTTCTATATCAGTTGCCCCTGAGGATGAGGTTCCCTGAGGTTGTTATGATATGAGCTATAGTCTACACTCCTAGTATCCCCTGTGATAACCCCATAATACTCCCCTATACAATCCCCTATAGATAACCACCTTTAAGGAATCTAGACTATGGCCCATGTGCGCAGCCTACCCCCACAGCCAAAACAGTCTGAACTCTGACCTCTATCTGAACTCTAAGCCTTCAGGCCTTGGTCCCAATAGCGTTCAGGGTAAAGCCTCGAAGCCCCCAAAAAACACACACCCGCTCGCGAACTTCCGTGTCTCCTCGATGTTTTTCACGGAGTCCTCTCGTGTTTTGCAGCTAAGAGAGGGGTATAGGGCGTGGGGTCTTCAGGTAGTAACTCATGTGAACCATAGTCTAAACTCCTGGTATCCCCCATAAGAACACTCCCTTATAACCTTTTTTAAGCGGTTTAGAGTTTGCACCCTAAATCCTAAACCCTATACGACCCCCTATATAACCCCCTGTAAAGAGTTTAGACTCTGGCTCATATAGATTTTGAAGCCTAGGATAAAGTATGATCTTGAAGGTTTCATGCCTAAGGCTTCAAGCCCAATACTTTGGTTTGGTGTTTAAAATCTAAGGTTTAGGGTTTAAGGTTTAGGGTTCAAAATTTGGTGTTTAGGCTTCAGGTTTAAGATTTGGGGTTTAGGGTTTAGGGCTTAAGATTTGGGATTTGGGGTTTAGATCTGAACAGCCAAATTCCTGCAAGGCACAACCAAACCTTTGGCCATTCTTTTGCTGGCTTGCTGTTGAGGGACTTGACCGTTGTAAGGAAACTATAATACTTACTGTTTACCTTCATTATGGCATCCTAATTCAAGTTCCTTGAGAGAAGCCCAGCTTTGCACGGGTCCGGCTTCAGCAGCAAGCCCGCAATCCCGGCAACATGCAATGTCAAGAACAATCGCCAGACGGCGGCAATCTCTTGGGCGGAGGGGGGTGCTCCTCAACCCTAAACCCCTAAACCCTAGACCCTAAACCCCGGAACCCCAGGGCAACTGCAACCGAACTAGGGTTCTTACAAAGCTCACACCTTGCTGTTATGAATCTTGTTGGTGAGAGGATGTGTTGGCCTACCAGCAACAAGTCTTTAGGGTTTAGGGTTTAGGCTCAGGTCAGCGTAGATCCTGCCTTGCTTGTCGATTCAAGATTTGCAACATGGAGTAGCCGAGAACCTAGTTCCAAATGAAGCATGGCTTCGCAACAATCCATCATAAGGCCTTGTTTAAAAGATGCTAGTTACTAGTAGGGACCTAGTTTGTCATCGTACCGAACAAGGCCTTAGAATCGTTTCGAAAAACACTAAATTTGGCAAAGTGCAAATTTTCGGCGGTTCTCGCAGTCTCCAAAAAGTCCTGACTTACGCATTGTCTCTAATAGCCCTTACTTACGCATCGTCTCTGATAAGGCCAAACTTTGGAGTAGTCCCAAATAACGAACCATTCACACTTGTTCAACATCTCTGAGAACTGATCTGAGGACCTCGGACGGGGCCCTGAAATCTCCTCGAGAGTTGATACAGCAAAATCCAGCTTGTCTCCAACATGGGAATTTCCGAAAATCAAAATTCCCTGTTCGGGAACCCTTAAAAAGGAGTTTGACATGAAACTTGTCAATCCCAACCAGTAATGGGTACCACAAGGGACTATCGTAGGTATATTCAGGCTTTATTAACTCCATATTGAGGAGCTACTACTATGGGGGAAGATTGACCTAACATGTAATCTATCAAAGGTGGACCCCTACTTCAACAAAGATTCATTCCCAGAATTGTCTCCTATACGTCCCAAGCGCTCCCACCGTAACCCTAAACTCCAACTCTAAAGCCTATTCCTCAAGTCCGAAACCCTAATCCCTGATGTCTGACCCCTAAACCCTAATCCTTAAACCCTAGACCCTAAACCCAAATCCCTAAACCATACAACCTAGGAGCCTTTCAGGGCTTCCCCGACCTCCTTCGGCCCCCCCCAAACCTAAACCCTACCTTCAGCAACCTAGACCGCAAAAACAAGCAAAGATATCAACATCTTAGGGTTTGGAACCCTAAACCCTAAACCCCTAAACCCTAAACCCCTAAACCCTAAACCCTAAACCCTAAACCCAGGCTAAGGAAAGCTCGGATTCCAGCCTCTCTGGGCAACGCCTCGCTGGCGCAAGCCGTTTGCACGAGGAAGCGGTGTTCTGGCGGAGCGAGAAATTTCGGTCCGAGAACGGTTTAGGATTTAGGGTTTAGGGTCATGGGCTTGGGTTTCGGGTTTAGGGCTTAGGGTGTAAGGTTCAGGGTTCAGGGCTTAGGGTTCAGAGTGCAGTGTTTAGGTTTTTTCAGGTCAAGGTCTGGGGTTCTGGGTTTACGGCTTACGTCGACCCAGAGCCTTCTATGCACTTCCTTTTCGGGGATTCAGGGTT
Organism: Symbiodinium pilosum; assembly: GCA_905231905.1. Lineage (NCBI taxonomy): Eukaryota > Dinophyceae > Suessiales > Symbiodiniaceae > Symbiodinium > Symbiodinium pilosum. The sequence goes on along the minus strand of CAJNIZ010004518.1, from coordinate 1,618 downwards.
TAGGGATATACACTTCCTTACCAAAAAAAAACGTAACAATCCCAAAGAGGGAAAACTGTGGCTTTGGGGGGGCTTGCGGCTAAGGAGAGTTTAGGGTGTTGAGATTTGAGGCTACGTAGAAAGCTCAGATATTTGGAGGGTGAGGGGAACCCAGTCAGATGCGTATAACTCCTATAAGCAATAGAAAAACCTCAGCTATCCCGCTTCTTAACCTACTTAGTAAGCCCCCCTGATCCTGCAAGATCCTGCAAGTAGGGTTAGTCTCAGGGTTGCTGATACTGCGCTTCGAGCAAGAGGCCTTGGACCTTTGATCTTGGTTCTTGTTCCCCCCTGTAAAAAAAAAAGCATACTTAGACAACTGGCCACTACCCGACCCACCCACTGGGCTCGAAGAACAAAAAGGAGGTTCGGGGTTTGGGTTACGGAAAGGGTTTAGGGTTCAGAGCTGTAGGGTTTAGGTCGCCAGTCATAGGACACCCGAAGCCGTGCGGGCCCCTCAAACTTCCATCGAAAGTTCCAAGCCCCTAGAGGCCGCCCAGGAGTGAGCACATTCAGCAGCCCTCGTCAACCTCAAGCTCTTGCCGCACATGTCAGTGAGGGCAGAGGCCAAAAAATCTAGCCCAAACCTATGTGCAACACCTCGTCCCTGTGGATCTCCTCCAGCTCACATGACATGATTTCTGCATCCTCATTGGCGAAATTTTGGGGGCCTAGCTAGGGCTTGTATAGGGCTTATGACTGAACCCTAAACCCAAAGCCATGCGGTATGCATACAATTGGGCTTAGGAGGCCGCCACGCTAAACAAATCCAAAGGTGAAATCTCTATCCAGGTGCCAGTGGCACTGCTTGTCGAGGAAGCAGAGGTAAGCAACCCTAAACCCCAAACCCTAAATCCTAAACCGGCATGCAAGCAGGCTGACAAGCATGTTGAAGTAGGCAGGAAATGTGGGAATAAGCACATCCCCTATCGGCCATTTAGGGGTTATAGGGTTTAGGGTTTAGTTAGGGCTTAGGGTATAGTGCTTAGGGATGAGCATTTCTTCATTTGCAGCAGAGGCAATGGCAGACCAACTAGGGGAGTTGGGGTATCCTTTGTGAAAGATAGAATAGGGGGACCCCAATATATATATATATATACCCCAAAATCTATTCTAGGGACCCTCTAAATGTGTGCCCCCTACGTTTGGGAACCCCCCAAGTCTTGGCAATGACGGCACGCCCTGTCTGTGAGGGCCAGGGTCACAGATGACTTTTAGGGTGTAGGGTTGAGGGCTTCCCGGAACCCTGAACCCCAAAACTCTAAACTCTAAATCCTAAACCCTACAACTCTAAACCCTAAATCCTAAACCCTAAAACTTCAAGCCAAAATACCCTGAACCCAAACCTCTCTGAAGCCCCGGGGCAGGCCTTGAAGCGTCTGCGTCAGCTGTTCGCCGAAGTTGGCCTCATGTCTTACCCAGAGGGTCCATGTACCCAATAATTAGGTCCCTTTAAGGGGATGTATAGGGGTATATAGGGGTATATGGGGTTTAGGGTTTAGGGTCCATGTACCCAATAATTAGGTCCCTTTAAGGGGGATGTATAGGGGTATATAGGGGTATATAGGGGTATATAGGG
>CAJNIZ010004517.1:0-17412 GCA_905231905.1 Symbiodinium pilosum | reverse complement strand
CTAGAACTTAAACCCTAAACTCTAACACATTCTAAAACCCTACAACCTTAGGCTGTAGGTTTTGAACTCCACGGAATAGCCGAAAGTTCCCGACCTGCCTTTGGAGACCTGGGGAAGGCTCCTGAGTTTGCTTCTGCATTGTTGGGCGGCCCTAACCCTCAAAGCCCAAATTTTGCTTGAAGGTTCATGTGTACTTAAACTTGTGCGCACGGCGGTACTTGTGACACGTCAATTTCAACCATGTTAGGTGACAAGGGGGGGGTGTAGTTAGGTTACAGTACACTATAAGTAGGCTAATCCGTCCCGCGGACGTCCAAGTGATAAGATCTCCGAGAAGGCGCATGTTCCGCAAGATAGTGGCAGTTGTTGCGAATCAGGTTTAGGGACCTTGGTTCGCGAGAAGTTGAGAGTTCTGTGAGGGCAGGGTTATGCAATACACTAGGCCGGTCGGGCAGGGTTCTTAATATACCCAAAACCCTAAACGCCTAACCCTAAACCCAAACGCTAAACCCTATACATGCTGCAAACAGTGCACCTTAAAACCTGCCCTTGAATCACCTCGACAGCCATGCAACAAAAATCACCCACAAATAGGACAACCCCCCAACAAGGTGCGCTCTGCGCACAATACCCTGGGTTGGCCCCTAAGACCCTTTGAAAAATATTAGTATATAGGGTCCCTTCTTAAAGCCATTAGGGAAAACATTAAATATCTCAGGGGCCTACCCAGCACCATCACACCTTGAGGAAAGACCATTTGTCAGGAAGTGGTTATTTAGCAGCTGTGAGGGCAGACAGTGTAGGACCCCTCTCACACTCCTTTCCAATTCCTGAAGATGCAACACAAATCAAAAGCGACAACCGTCATAGTCATAATCGGAATAATATTCATAATAGTAACAACAAGACTAGTAATAATATTAACAGTAAAGATAGGAAGGATAGTAATAACCGTAGTAAGAATGATACTAACAACAGCACTAAAAATAGTATCAGTACTAAAAGTGACATCATAATGGTAGCAATAGTAGTAAACGAGTGCTTGGAGGTCCTGGGCCCATGAGCGGCAGAGTTGGGTTCCCCCTGCCGCCAGATGGCCATGTCGTTGCCATGGGACCTTCAGGGGGTAGGGTTTATGGTTTAGGGTCTTAGGGATTAGAGTCTCAGGGTTTAGGGTCTTAGGTTTCAGGGTGTAGGGCTTAGGGTCTTAGGTTTGAAGGTTTCGGGCTTGCAGATGCCAGCATATGGGGCTGGGAGGAGGATGTACATAATTACGAGAACGTTGTGTGGCTAAGGACTTCAGAGATTAAGGAGCTAACCCTCTGTGCAGCCGTGGATCAAACCAGCCCAAGAACACATTCCAAAGTGAGGACATGCCGCGACATGCCACATGCTGCACACACACACAGAGCATTTTGGATCTAGGCACTGTTGGTCAAGCCTGCGTAGGAACTTCGACTTCTCATGCAAGGTGTACAGTGTACTAGTGATGATTAGGGCTCAGACTTCCAGGTTCAGGATTTAGGTTGTAAGTTTCATAGCCCAGTGTTTCTTAGGGTTTAGGGCGCAGGACGTGTAGGCAAGGATGTGGGGCTTCAAATATCTGGCCTGTGCGTTAGAACGCTGAGCGTTCTTTGGGAGCATTTTGGGTTTTCCCATGTCAAATCTACTGTGGATGGAAATCTTGCACTTGTCAGTCAGGAATCCCAATAGATTGTAATTAACAGGTCTATGAGATACTGGGGTGGGGATTGTGCAATGCAAGGATTCCTCCATCCACAGCGTCTCATATTGCAATCCGCGCTGTTGCCTTCGTCTGCTGCAGGTATTGAGGAGCGAGGCAGATGATAAACATGATGGGGATGACCACGGAACAAGAACGAAGAGTGAACAAAACGGGGGTAAGGTTCATGACAACCGAGAGTGATGACGGCAGCAAATCTGAGTTGAGCCATTAATTATCATGGCATGCAGTGCTGATGAATTTGCTTCCTCCACCCTCAGCGTCCCAGCCCATAACTACGTTGTCCACACGCCAAAACTTCCCTGCAACCGCTGCTCCAGTCTCCTGTACATCATGTATGGTAGGGAAGCACAATGAGAGGTCTGCCTGCTAAAGCAACCGAGATAAAGACCAAACCCTAATACCTACGCCCCGAACCCTGCATATTATATATATGTATGTATACATATATATATACATATGGGGTTACCCACCGTTAGGCGCACCTCTTTGGGGTGCCCATAACAAGCCCCCTAACTGCGGATACTTCCATATGCAACCTCTACATCATGCCAATCGTCTCAACGTGCGAGGTCTCAGTCTGCGCCTGCCTGGCGCGCTGAATTTCGGACTCGAGAACGCTCTGCGTTCCCACACCCTCGCTGGAGAACCTAGGCTGTAAGGGGCTTGTATGCGGGGAGAGGGGGGGCAGGCAAATTAGATGTACCGGCGTGCGCAGTATCTAGGGATGGTCCAAGCGATTATTACAATAACTATTAACAATTACTACTATTATCATTATTATACTGGGTTTCACTGGGCTTTACATGCTCAGGAAGCTTTCAGGCTACTTTATGGACAGCTAGGAATATGGACCGCATAGGGATAACTAGAGTTTAGGGTTTGCAAGCAAATGGAAAAGGAAGTTGAATGTGAACCTACTGGGTTCTTAGTAGGGAATGAAGGAATACAATCCATGTCTCTAGAATATTCCCTTATTCCCTACTTCAGGGCACCCATGTAGTATGTACTTGAGGCCCTAAAGGGTTCTAAACCCTAAACCCTAAACCCTATAAAGGGACTTAGGGGCCTGAGTATATACTAAATCGGTAAGCAGACCTTATGGCATAAGGAAGACGCAATATTGTTTTCAACGTCACCTGAAAGTCACGGACATGTGCTTCCGACTCGCATGCAGCAACAACGACATCCGTCATGGCAATAATTACAGCAAACTGAACGACTGTTGTTCTAGCTTTTTTTGGCCATGCTGATGGACAAAATCCTTCACATCCTTGGGCCTGGGGTGTTGGTATACAGGATAAATCGAACCGTGTGTCTTTCTGTATATATGCACATTACCTACCCTAAACCCAATAAACCCTGAACTCTCACGCAGGCTCTTGTTCACCGACCAGATGTCGCAGGTCGAGGAGCAAAGTAGCAGCGTCAGCCGTCGCCGATTCTGGCTTCTGGCTATCTATACCTCGAAGCTATTGGCAGTGAGGAGGGCATCCAACATGTGCGGTCTTTTTTTCTTGGAGTCCCGTTGATAAGGCCCTCTGATAAGGATTACGACAATATGTGTAGAGGACCTCAATTTTGCAAAAGCACGTATCACATCTTGCAAAGCGTGATATACTTGCTCGGGAGGTTTTAGAATTACCGGTTTAGGGTTTTGGAGCTTGGGCTTAGGTTGTGAGAGTTTACGTCGGGAACCGCAGTCTGTGATGCGTGTCTGTGGATGCTGTCTTGAGACAGCAGGCATCAGAAAGTCCCTCTCTTGACCTCAAGGTCAACCCATGGAATTCATAGGGTTCAGGGCTTAGGGTGGCCCAAAGGATCCGAGTACCAACTAGTAATATACGCACCCGATCTGTACAACAACCCCTGCTACCAAAATCTCAGGTGCTCCTACACCCTAAGCCCTAAATCCTAAATCCAAAACTCTCACCGAGACAGGTCTCGCAGGCTTAGAGTTGAAGGGCAGCAGCATGAGCCAAGCTTGCTATCAAGATGATCGACCATAAGTCAAGCGATTTAGGGATAAGGGCTTAGGGCTTTAGGGGTCTAGGGGTGTAGGGTTTAGTGTCTAGGGCATCCATCTCTCTCCCAAGCCTTCACGGCAACCTCTAATTGAGCACCGCACCGTAGATCTTGACAGGGCACCTTATGGCCTGAATTGGGAAAGCCCTTGAAAGCGTCTTCAGGTGATATTCGTCCTTGAACCATCAACGGAATTCCATCACCACTATCATCTCAACCGGCAGGTTCAAAGAAGCATGAAAGGAAAGCCTGCAGCCTGAGGCTGCTGCTTTTCTTGATGCGGGAGATGGCGCTCAGTACCTCAAGGGATGTGACTGGATCCTCCAGAATTCCAGAGAAGAGGCCAAAACAGTGTTAAGGGTCTAGGGCTTACGGTCAGTAACCGTCATAAGCAGAGAATCACTTCTTTGCTATGGGTCAAAAACTCAAGAAATTCGGCACACTGCTTTCTCCCAATCTGCACCTCTGGGAACTGGAGGTTTTAGTCCCCCTTAAGTAAAGAGAATCTGGCGTATATGTGGATCTTATTATAATGTACCCAAAGCCATATTCTGTCTGCTTAATGGGGACTGTAAGTCTAGAGGACTTCGAGGGGATCAGTATGGCCTTATGGCGCTTCGACCGTGATCAGGGCCAGGACATGGGTTTTCCCCCAAAAAAATGGGATTCCTTTCTTCCTTTTGCAGAGGTTAAACCGATTTGAGGGTATGTAAGAAAGACCCCTGATCCTGAAAATGCAGCCATAGTTACAGCTCTTTTAGGCAGAAAGTTCAGAATGTGCGGTGCCTTCATCATTCCAACAACTCCTAAGCCCGGCCCCCTGCCTTGCTAGCTCAGAGCCCTACAGACTAGGCTCTGAACTCCAAGCTCTGACTGAAACCTAAAGTCTGAGCCCTAAACTCTAAATCCTGAACTATAAACCACCTAAGCCCCGAAATTCAACCAAATCTTCTGCTGCAGCCGGGGTTCCCCGGAAGAGGAAGCTGCCGAGTCACTATCGCCGCACCCTGCCTCACCCTGGCTTTTGCCAATCACTCGGAGGGTTTCTTAAAAACATAATCTGCAGGCCTAAGGCACCTACTCTAAGGGGCGTATAGAGCTATCATATACTCCCCAACGACCTTCATAACGATTCACAGTTTAAGTAACCGGTTATTGCACGATAAACCCTTATAGCGTTTGGTTCTGAGTTGAAGGTTCTCAAAAGTCGGGGATATCAACGAATCTAAGGGATATACATGATGTACATGCATACGCGTACACATATATATATATACATACTTATGTATGTATTCACGTACATGCGGATTAGCTAATTCTCTCAGGGGTCATGTGGAGACTACTGCTGCGGCAAAAATACTACCGCGGCCCAGAAAACCTTTATTTGCCTCCTTACCAAAAACTGGCTCTACCATAAACTTGAAACCATGACCTGCCAAGACCCTGCAACGCACTTACTTCCAGGGCACAGTATCCTTTGCGGTTTGGGTTGGATTTTGAATTGGGTTTGCGGTACGAAGGTACGTTGCTAAACCCAGGTGCGACATGAAGTCTAGCCAGGAAGGTAGCTAGATCATGCGGGCGTCCATGGAAGGACTGCGAATTCGTTAGCTGATCACAAACTACGGTGGCAATTCTTGACCCACATTACCCTAGGAAGAAAAAAGGATCCTTTTTACATAAATATAATTATAATGAATCCCATACCCCAAAAAGTATAAAGGATCCTTAACATTGATCCAGAATTCATGTTATGCTGGTCCAGGGTAGCCCACAATGACTGTTGGTGGCTCAAGTTCCGGGTTTACATGAGCTGTAGTCTAAACTCCTTAAAGGGGGCTATATAGGGATTATACAGGGCACTACTATAGGGATTAGTAGGGGGGATACTAGGAGTTTAGACAATGGCTCACATAGGGGCGTAAAAACTCAGAAAAGAGCTTGCATGCAGTTTGCAGCAGAATAACCCTCGGCAAAGAGGGAGACAATTACTCCTCATATTTCCACGTCTAACTTCTGTCTAAACCCCGGTTTCAGGGTTCACCTAGTTTGCTTTGTAGTGATGCCTACCTGGACCCCAAAAGTATGTAAAACAATGGCCCTTATGGCTGTCAATATTGGTTCAGGGCTATTATTTTACATACTCTTGGGGTTTAGGTACCACACGAATACTGCGTGTCCAAGATGCCCCTAAAGCCCATCCTCAGCCACGCATGCCCGCAACTTCACGGACCAGACCCCAATCTAAGTCATGAGCAAAAGAATACCCAACTTAAGGGTTAAGGGTTCAGTCTTTAATGTTTGGGGTTTGGGGCTTAGGTTCAGGATTTGTGGCTTGGAATCTTAGCTTAGAATTCCTTGTCAGCACAAAGCTTGTAGGCACAGCATGGTGAGTCAATTCAGCGTAGGGTGTCCCTTTGGACTTTGTGGATGTATGATGCGTGGGGGTTCCGAGAGGGGACGTGATTTTTCGAGAAACTCCATCGCGAGTCAAAGATTGCAAGGTTGTACCTCCAAGTTTGTAGGTAAATATGTGTTTTTATATATGGGTGATGGATAAGAAAATGCAAGCTACTATCTAACTCTGATTTTGGGGATCTTTCTCGGGATCAAAGGGTACCATCTTGGTTCATAGAGCGGCTATATCGCCCATGTTGGGCAATCTTCTAGGTGCCCAATCTAGAGGGTACAACACTAGAAGGTCAAATAACCTTAAAACCTTAACCTTAAAACCCTATCCCTGAAACCTTAAACCCTGAAACCTGAAACCCGGACCCCTGATCCGAAAATCTTAAGCCCCTAGAACGCTAAAAATCTCATCTTGAAACCTCAAACCGTTAGACCCAACATCCAAAACCTGTCCCTCCCAAAGTAACGCTGACAGGCAGTCCTGACCCAAGGTGCCCATGCTGATGTTCTGCAACTCTTTGAGGCCGCCTATCGGTTTAGGGTTTAGGGTCCAGGCTTAGGATTTGCAAGGTTTTATTTGCATATAGGGGTTATATAGGGATAATGGAAAATGGAAACTACTATTTAGGGTTTTAATGGGCTTTATAGGGATTATCCAGGTATAGTGGAGAAAAAACATGGAAGCTACTATTCAGGGTTTTAGGGTTCTAGGGTCGGGTCTAGGTTAGGTGGACTCCCCACCCTGTAATATAGTGACTATAAGAGATAGTAGGGATTATATTCCGAGTATACCACTGTTACAGGGTGGGGGGGGTCCTTTCGAGGTCTGAGGTTTAAGAGTGTGTAGACTTCGTGGTTCAAGACTTACCCTAAGGGGTTTAGGGTTTAGTCAGGATCCAAACAACCCAATATAGGCAATACTCACAGACTTCAAAGATACTTGAATCCCAAGGATTATCGGTTCACAAGCGTGGGTACCTGCACCCTCGAAATAAGTAAAGTCGTGGCCACACCATCAAGAATTGTCCAAGCTTCTATGATTCTACATGCCTTTGGGGGTACAGGCACGGGGTGCTGGGGGCAGAGAAAGGGGTTTATGTAATGATTCTCAGAATAAACCCTAACCCCAAACCCTGAAACCTAAACCCCAAACCCTGAACCCTACCGTAAGACCTAAACCCTCAACCATACACCCCTTTTTGTACGGATTCTAGGGATGCACCGCCCCACTAAGTACCGGCAAGAAGTTATAGGAGTCTCCCAAAAATGAGTTACGTTGTGGGGGGTCTCTGTAATAAGGATAATGATATATTGGTGTCTAGATTCGGGTTACCCTATTTTGGGAAACTACCAATGCTCAAGAAAGCTTTCCATGTCACACTACTATGGCTTTTCTTGAAATCATCATGCTTTTGTCGTCCCAAGCCTGCGCTGCTTGTGGTGAGGACTAGTATGAGGGAGGAATCATGCCGGCAAAAGTACTGTTGACACAAGTGCAAGCCGCAATGCCACCGCGCATGGATGGCAACTCACAATTTGCAGTCTTAATAACAATGATCATAATAGTCATAATAGTAACAAGAGTTTCCATTGTCTTTTCCATTATTCCTATACCCTAAACGCCAAGAATAACCTCTACATACGCCTTGAAGGGTGGGGTTTGGGGGCGCCATGCAACCCTGCCAGCGTCGCAGTGAGTAGATTCCTTCAGTCTACCCAAGGGTCCATGTACCTACACAGTATATACTTAGGCCCCAAAGTACCCATATAGGAACCCTTTTGGACCCAAAGTATTTACTGGATAGGTACATGGACCCTTTGGGGAGGGCTTCAAGTAGCTCTATGCGCAATGGTTCAACCCCTGCATAAGCCAAACACCGTTACGTTTGAAAGGCTTTCACGGGATGTCAAGTTCCACAGGTTCTTCAACCACGTAGAAAATCTGAACATCCCAATGTCCTTCCAGCACTTCGAAATGTTGTGTAAGATGTGCTCAATACCTCTCTCTCATTGCTTACGGCCTTAGACCCATACCCCTGGGAGGATCTAGAAAGTAGAACCTCAACTATGGTACCCTGTACTACTGGGTAACCCAGACCTTTGATTAATAAACCCCCTCCCCTTGACAGGGATTATAATAGGGATCCTAATATCTAGGTCCTTAAAAGGAGGGGGTTTATTAATCATGGATCTACATTGACTTCTAGGAACCCTTTAGGAGGATCTACTTTCTAGATCCTCCCTAAGCCCTAAACCCTAAACCGTAAGGGTAGGGCCGTGGAGGAGACGCTGGCCTAAGATCTCATCGGGAGGTGCTGCCAGACCTTGGCTCGAACCGGCGGTGCGTAGCATCAGGGAAAGGTTAAGAATGGGGAGAACTGGACTGGGTTGCTGCTAAGGAACGTAAACTAAGTTACCCTAATCGGCATATGTATAGATATAATAATTAATATGGCTTCCCCAGAAAAGTATCTCGAATTAACTTCCTTACCAGCAACCCAGTGGAGTGATGATAGGATGACGGTTCTACACTTGTTGTCTCGGCTAAACAGAAGTGTGTTGTCTACAGTTGCGTTATCGATTCGAGTAAGTGTAAAATTTGCCCTCGTTTTCCAATCGAACACAGTCCGGCTTGAGTGCAACGTCCTTTCCTGTCATACTTCGCATGAAACAAATCATCTTGCAGCAAATGGCCTACATAAGTTACACGTATACAAATATGAAGTCCACCTGACCCTCCGGGTAGGGGGAGGGGGTGGGGGCTTCTCTCAACGAGGCCAATCCTAGTTGACTCCAGAGAGGGATCATGCTGTGGCCCCCTGTTCAGGTTATAACTATGAAGGGATGATGGTTGGGAACTCTCTATACGATCTGCGGTGGCACTTGGACAAAATGCACGATGCAAACCCTGCTCGGGAGAAGAGATCTTGCAAGGCCCTATCTAAGATCTTGGACGTCAGAAGCACTGGTTTCTGATGTTTCCCTTGCAACTACACATCCCTGTGCTGGCATAAGAAGGGCTTCAGAAAGGGTAAAGACGGACCCTGCTGCAGCCATTTTAAGGAAGAAGTCTGCACCGTGACAAATTCCAGGAATCCATGACAAAGATCCAGTTTTAGTCCCCCTTATTCAGATAGAATATGGGGGTGGGTATATTGTAATAAGATCCGCATATATCCCATATTCTATCTGTTTAAGGGGGACTATACTACCAGGTCCTAGCAGCTTGCAATCAACCTCGTGTGATGTTCGTAGCAGCAGTCGATCAGCAACGTGAAGCGACGCGCCTGGTTTGGCGGTGCAAGTCGCCATGCGAAAGGTTTGTACCAGGTCTTTCAAGCCGAGGAAAGTCATACTGGGACCCTATCTACATGATTAACCACACTCTTCGCTCACAGAGTACCAAGCATGCGAGCCCCCTTAAACCTCGAGCCCTGTGAAGGTACTGGATCGTTTGGGTCGCATCCATGCTTGCCTGCAATGTGAGGCCTGAAACATTATGCTCCAAGGTCTATAGTGCTCAGGGTTACGTGGGGCTTTTTCAGTGTCTTCTGCAAACTCATGATCAACTGGGCCTAGAATGAGACCCTGCAATCCAACTGGTAAACAACTCCCGTTCAAGGCCTCATGCTTTCTCTAGCGCTGGGACCTCTTGGCACTGCTGAGCCTGATCCTAACTAGACCCGGAAGCCTTAAACCTTAAACTGCTCAACCAATAAACCCTCCAAAGCTCCCACCAAGCCAGCCTCGTTGTGCTGGTCGACTGTTAGCCGCGGCACGGAATCGATCAGAATGCTGTGGAATTTGCCTGGGATTTCTGATGTAGACCACTGAGCAATGCACTCCCACCAGTCGAAAATGATAGCTTGGGGTCCATTATTTCTGAGTTTGCCTGAGATACAACTCACAAAATGAATGAAACCTTCTCTATCCATGTGGGATACAAACGGAGAGACGCATACCATGACAGGAACTCACATATACGGTCCTGTTGTCGACTCATCTAGGACAATTCCCACATCTGGAACCTGCTAGTACGGGGTTCCTGTAACAACCTACACCCTAAACTTTAAACCCTGACTGGGCTGCTGCTAAGAAACTTAAATAAAGTTGCTGCATCAAGGAAACCCTGGTACTATTCAAACATTTTATGGTATCTTAACAATAGTTCCTTAGCAGCAACCCAGCTGATTGCACCCTAAACCTCAGGTATGTAGTACATACTTAGGGCCTGAGGGAGTTCCCATGTAACTACTTTAGGGCTCAATTATATGTGTACATATATATATATATGTATGTATCAGTTATATAGCTACATGGACCGTTTGGCAGAAAGTTCCCACCCCTACCACCCAGATATCTTCTTGGCATACAACCTGCAAAGGTAGGGAGAGTTACATCAACTCTGTCCTCCTTCAACAATAAGGACCTCAACCACAACAGTCCCGCTTTGTATGGCGGTACTGACTATGAGTGGGTGTGCGGTCTTGTTGTAACTTTAAGGAAATAAGGAGTATCCCCCTCAATAACGCCTATAGTAGTCCCGTATACAAGACCCCTTTCAATCCCCTTTAAGGAGTTTAAACCCTAAATCCCAATCCTCAATATAACCCCCTTTAAGGTTTTTTAGACTGTTAGCTCACGTGGGCCCAATACATCGCTCAGGTGCTGCAGATGGCGTTGTAGTCGTCAGCAGCCAGATGGGCTGAGCAGAGATCCTTTTAGGGTTTAGGGCTTAGGGTTTAGGGCTTAGGGTTTAGAGTTTACGGCTTAAGAGTGCCTGAGGGTTATAGGCTTTCAGAAATCTGAAGTGTCTATTTTAAGGGTTTTCGTCTTTAGGGCTCGAAGATCTTTCATTCAGGTTGCAGGTCAATAAGGCCTTTGGATTGCAGGCTTAGAGGGTTTGGGTTAAGAGTTCGGGACATTTGGTTCAGGGGTTTCTGAATTTCAGGAAGAACTAGTGGACCCTAATGTAGACCCATGATTAATAAACCCTCTCCTTTTAAGGGCCTAAATATTAGGATCCCTATTATAATCCCTATTATGGGGAAGGGGTTTATTAATCAGGGGTCTGGATTAAACCCTAAACCCTAATGGCAGAACCCCAAACTAGTGGGCGCATGATGTTCTATGCGGGTGGCCACTGCCAGGAGATCATCTCCATAGCTTTATAGGTTCATCTGCCAGCCCACTCATCCGGCGCACTTTGCTGGGTTGCTGTTAAGGAACGTAAAATAAATTGCCACAATAAGAAAGCCCTGTTACTTATAGTATATATATATATACACCGATCATGGTAACTAAGCTTAAGTTCCTTAACAGCTACCCAGTCTGGGGAACAAGCCAGGAGTGCCGGTGACTTCCGTTCTGGTAGCGCGATGTTCCCTAGGCAAAATTGCTGAGTCGTTTTGACGGCACTTAGGTACTTGGGTTTTGGGTTATAGTACAGGTTTTGGGCAAGTATATGATTATTGGGGTACTTGGACCCTTAGGGCTTGCTGCTTCCAAGATACAAATACTGCACTGTAACTTTGCAAGCTCCCAGTCACAAGCACCGCGGTTGGACGGGGACTCACAGCTTGCCTGACATACCTGGTCCGGACATTCATACTAGGGGCTATATAGGGATAATGGAAAATGGAAACTACCATATTCTAATAGGGATTCAAGATCTCAAAAAATGCAATGCTCTCAGCTGGGAGGGTGCCAAAGCATATGCACCCGACATGTAGAACACATGCGGCGAAGGTGAAAATGCACCCCTGAATTTGAAAGATCCATCAATTTGAAGCCCTGTTCCTGACCTGTTGCCTTAGATGATGAGTTTTGTAGGCATTGCTGGCAAGCAGCTTCTTGGTAATGCATTGCCTTCTCAGTGCAGCTGCCGTGGCTGGAAAGGCCTTTTGCATCTCCAGATTATTTCTGACTAGGGTGTTAACTTACCGAAAAGTCCTGCAAGGAACCCTATTCAGCAACAACCTGAAAGTATCAAGCCGACTCCTGTCCTCGAAGGCAAAGCGCGCAACGCCTGCGACAGTGACGTTGGGATGGCGTTAGCCTATAACAACCCTAGGGTACCAAGTATGCGAATCATACCTGCATTGGGCCCTAAAGTTTATGAAGATAATTTACATTGGGCTATTTGGAGCCTTAGGGTATACCCTCAAGAATATGCAGGGTCCTGTAGGGGGTTACAAGTATTCCACAGGCCCTAAACCCTAAACAACAAAATGCTTTTGAGGAGGATTGGAATTTGGCAACATACGTCCTACGGACAGCACCTTCCCAGCAGTTTTCTTACACATACATTATATGCCATTTTCGGTTTATAAGTGTGTACAGGAATCTCAGGGCCTCCAGCCGGTCTGAATGCCTTCTCTTATTCCGAGGCTCTAGCTTTAAGAGGCCTAGCCCACAATCATCTGAGGGCTGCTGATCGGTCCAATTTCCTCGTAAAATCAAAACACCATATTCAACATTCCCTATATAGTATAATATACCAACCCTAAGCCCTAAACCCTAAGCCACAACAGGAAAAAATAATATGAGGGGGCGGGGAGGGCTTTCATATTAGGATGGCTTGGGAATTATTCTAGGGCTCAACTCCGCAGCTGCTTCCGATATAAAGGGGTTCAATAGTGGTTTGGGGTTTACGGTTTATGGAGTTTAGGGTTTAGTATTTGGGTTTAGGTAGGGGTTTTTGCCCCAATAAAAAGGAATCAACTGGAAGATAACATGGACAATGATGTATAGAGGTTGTATAAAACGATAATGTACTGCAGCGGTCTGAGTGATGGTCAGTATCGTTTTGAAGTCTAGTTGTGTGATTTTTCTTCTATTCTTTGTAAATGGACCCCAGGACCATGATATTTCCATGTGTGTAGGCTTCTGCAGTACGAATATATGTAGGCATCCGGCCAAGGCAACGAGCGCTGGAGACTTAATAGCAACCAGTGTAACGCAACGAAAACCACCCTACACAGATACACGATAATGCGCAAAGAACCCCTAAACCCTAAACCTAAACCCTTAAACCCTAAACCCTTAAACCCTAAACCCTTAAACCCTAAACCCTAAACCCCAAACCCTAAAACCAGCCAAAAAGCCTCCGCAAGAGGAGACTGTGGGAACTGGCAGCACACGGCCGTAGGCCACCTAAGATACTCAGAGTCCCGGGTTTGGGATCTTATAGGGTTTAGTTTAGGGTTCAGGGTAGGGTTGAGATTAAAGTCTGGGCTTACGGTCGTCAACCAGGTGCCCTAAATCCCCAAATCAGGTAAAACACTGGCCTACACCTGCCAAGAAATGAGAGGTTGCTCTAAATGCGCTTGGAGTCCAGGAAACATATACTTGCATACAGGCAGACATATATGTATATATGTATGTATGTATATATCTATATACTCTCTCTCTCTATATATTTATATATATATAGGTATAATATATATATATATATATATGCAAAATCCCACTTCAGAACAATGCCAAAACCTGAACCTCAACCTCGAAGTCTACTGTACGGTTTGGGGTTTAGGGGTTTGGGGTTGAGAGGTCTTCGGGCTTATGGAGGAGAACCACCTGAAAAAAAAACTAGAGCATGGAAATGGAATCTGGGTTCATGTAGGAGTTGTCCGGCATAATATTAATTGCAGGGTCAGGGGGACTTGGACAGGAATGGAGAAGAACATGGAATGGAAACTGCTACATAGTTTAGAGTTGAGAGTTTTGGGGTGTTTTGTATTCATTGTGAGGGGACTTCGTGAGTGTAGTTACACAACCCCTAACAACAAGTAGTAACCCGAGGCTTCGCCGTGATTGAGCCACCTACTAAGTTGCTTCCAACTACACCCTAACCTTATACACCCAAGACCCTAACCCCAGATCCTAAACCCTAAACCCCAAATACAGGAGCTATAGTCTGAACTTCTAGTGACCCCCTTAATATCCCCTGTATATAACCCCCTTGAAAGAGTTTGGACTATAGATTGCATTCGGCAACCTGTGGCTCGGTCTACCTACAGCTTCAGGGGCTCTGCGCGGCAGTCAATGGCTTACAACTCCAAAGCTGTAGATCAATGGAGCCATTGGTAAACCCCGGAACCCCAAACACCAAGTTTCCATTTCATGTTCCATGCTATTGTCCGTTTGATTCTCCATAATCCTCAAGCCCTGCACCCTAAACTCTGGAAAGCCAACTTTCACCCGTAGATTGTTAGCAGCTTGCCTGGCACCTCTACCCGGGCTTGGAACTTAAATGGGTGACTTCCAAAACCATCTTCCCAGTAGAAAGCACACTTCAGGGTTTAGGGTGCCCATTCCGATCGCCGAGCGCTAAGTCTTGCAGAAGATCGTACCCCATTACCTGTAGTTTCCTTAGACCTTTAATAGAATAGTATTTTTGATATTTCCTGAAGGTTATACCATAAAAAAAGTTAAAAGAAATAACTCCTAAGGACAGTACAGTTACTTCTAAAATTCCCCCAGCAGGCTCTTCTGCTCGGAGAAAAACATGCTGAGCATCCAGCCTGTACATGTCCCGCGCGGCCTTGTGTTTCACCGCTCAGCTGCTGGAACCTCAGAAAAACGCCCGCCGTCCCCCAAATCAGGGGTACGATGTTGGAGGTCCTCGTAATACGACTTGTGTTTTTTTTGGGTGTCTATGTTGGGGTCAACTGTTCTAAACCTCTGATCTCTTGATGTCCTGTTTGTTTGAGATTCTTTCCTTTCGACGCGAAACTGTGTCACGATACTCTTCCCACGTTCTACCCCCCACCCCCGCCACATAGTAAACACGGGGTCCAGGTCGCCCTACTCTGTATAGACCCAAAACCCTACACCTGGGGATCCAAGCATACAAATAACACCTGCATTGGACCCTAAAGTCTATAATCATTACCTGCTTTGGATCTCTAGGGTAAGCCCTATATAATTGTTCTGCAAAGGCTGCAGGCTTTTGCGAGGAAGGCCGGACTACATGTGACCAGATCATCGATGCCCTCTCGGGGCCTGGAGAACTATGGATGCGATGCGGAGTCTAAATCCTAAACAGCAGTTTCAATTTTCTTTTCCATTATACCTATGTAACGTCTATGTTCTCCCTACATTACGCTATTCCCTCTATATTCCCCCTAAATGTTCCAACTCTTTATGATTGATTTGAAGTCTGGGGTTGAGCGCCTGAAAATGTGGTAGCCCTAAACCCGAAACCCCAAATCTTAAATTGTAGTTTCCATTTTCTTTTCCATCATCCCAATATATCCCCAACATAACCCCTATATTCCCTATATACCCTAGTATACTATAATAGCTTCCGTTTTCTTCTCCGTTATCCCAATATGTACCCGGTTCTAGGGATTCAGGTTTCTGGTTCGCCTTGCCTGAACCTCGAGGAGATCAACGAACGGGTTTAGGGTTTAGGGTTTAGGGTTCGGGCCTGCTTTTTTGGAGGCCTTCTTGCGAGGACGGCTATATCATACCATATTGGGTATGTAATGTTGGTATATTATAGTGTATTGGGGCTAATGTTGGGATAATATTGGTACATTATAGTGTATTGGGGCTAATATTGGGATTCTGGAAAATGAGATGAAAATTACCGGGATTATAAGGATTGTATACTGGTCATCCTACGGCCTATTGGGGCCTGGCGCGGCAAATACATTCACGCTCAGATGTATACGTACATGTCCTGCAAACCGCAAACCCTAAACCCTTAACCCTACTTGGAGGGTCAGGGGGACTTAGTAAGTAGGTTAATAGCCCATATAACCCATATAGTAACCCTAGTTATCCTAAGTGTTAACCTACTTACTAAGTCTCCATGACCCTCCAAGTAAACCCTAATCCCTAAACCCTGCGACAAGGAACCAGCCATCCACGAAACCTGCTTGCTGAGGCCAGCAGAAAACGCCTGGCTCCACCACCGAACCGTACCGTTTAAAACCCTAAACCCTAAACCCTAAACCCGGGTTATTGGGGCTTAAGGGGACTTCTCCCCGAATCAGCATCAAACCTGAAATGGGCTGCTTTACCACTGTCCTATGTGAAAGGGCCCACTTCAGCTTCCATAGAGGTTGAGGCGTATAGGGTTTAGGGACTCGGGATTAAGGTTTAGGGATCAGGGTTCAGGGATTAAGGTTTAAGGTGTGGGGTTTGGGGCTAGGGTTGCGGATTGTTTGGTGGTTAGTGGATTTCTGCAAAGTTTAATCCCTTCCCCTAGTATAATATTACCCGACGTCCCCGCCTCCACCCCCAACGAAAACAATCGGGGACCCGAAATATAATTTAATATTAGGGTGTTCTTTATCAAAAGAATTCCATAGGGCTGCCTTCATATAAAAACGTTCTGTGCTCCATGAAAAATCAATAATTCATGAATTAAATCAACTAACATAGTTCATATCTAAAGAATTAGTCACTTAAGGTCATCTTCTGAATTAATCAGTTGTGTTTTGCAGAACTCCCCTATTCATTATAGGCGGCCCCTTTTGCAGTATTTTAGCCCTTTTAAAACAGTTCTTCCTTATGTAAGTTTAGGCCCCTCGATTTTTGTCTAACATTAGGGGGGGGGGTTGAACGTAAGGACCAGGGTTCAGGATTGCTGGCATGGCGTATTTATTTAAAGTGCAACTAACTATGGTTGGCCATCAAACTTGCCTGAGGACTAGCACATGGATATCGCGATCATTTCCCTGGACACGGAACCTTAAACCAATCCCTATGGGTCCAAATACCTAATAATCATATATGTGCCCAAATCTTTGTACTAAAAACACATTACTCTAAACCCAAGTACCTAACTATTGGGTACTTTGACCCTCTGGGAATGGTAAACTTGAAGAAGCAAAAAGCATCCGAAGGCCAAATAGCTTTCCGCTGTGCATACTGGGAGGTTCAGGGGGGACTTAGTAAGTAGGTTAATAACCCCTATAACCCATGTAGTAACCCCATGGTTATACAAATTATTAACCTACTTACTGAGTTCCCATAACCCTCCAAGTACTTGCTTATCAACTTGGATCCATGCCCTAAACCCTAAACCCTGCCCCTTGACAGCCTAAAACCTAATATTAATGTAGGGGTAATATCGGGGTTTTATAGAGGTAACGGAAAAGAACACGGAAACTACTATAGTATATTCGCCGAGGCATCCAGCCTCAGAGCGTTCAGATCCCTTTAAAAACCCCCTCTACTCCCGCTTTGTAGACTTCGCCATGATGGGTGGCCTAGTCCAG
>CAJNIZ010004516.1:0-21320 GCA_905231905.1 Symbiodinium pilosum | reverse complement strand
CTATCCAACTCATTCAGCGGTTCCCATCTCAACCTAAACCCTAAACCCCTTAACCCCTAAACCACTAAACCCTTAACCCTAATCCCTAATAATGGGCGGGCCATTCTTAAACCTTTTCCCAACGAAGCCGAAGTCTTAAACATGCTCGCACCCTACATCACTTGGCAGCTCTGCAATCTGCTGAGATAGTGGTCCTAACCCCTCGAACATGCATTTTTCAAGAAACGTGAGCGGCGGCCAAAACCCCCCATGTGGAAATCTATATAAGTGTTAAAGTATAGATTGGCCGCGTCAGCTTTCATGGTGTGCGCGATAGCTCGCGACAGTGATCGCGTCAGTAGAATGCAGAGATGCATCCGCGTTAGCTATTCCTGGGGCCGCGTCAGTCCGCGACAGGCGCAGGCGATAGCGCAACACTACTTTAACAAAAGGTTCAAAGGGTTTAGGCCACCGCTCACGTGTCTAGACCCATTTTCTGGGATCGGTCCCCCCACCCCCCACCTGTTAAAGGGAGGAGTGGTGACCCGCTGTTCTGGAGTCTTCGGGCCTAGGGTGGTGACCGTTTTATGCAGTTGTTCGCTACCCTCAATGTTGGAGACTTCTGCTTCCAGTCTTCTGTGAGCACTATGCCTCTCTAGCTGATAGCTCCTGACAACTTCCCTGACCCCACTCTGCCAACAAACCAACATGTGGATGTCCTCAGCACTCCTCCGCACACTGTGCACGTTTGTGTCTGAGATGGCAACTGAAAAATCTGGAAAGCTTTGTCTGCGGTCCACCCTTGGCTGGCCGGAATCTCGCTCTCGATGCCATACGGCCCCTTAGCCCTTGTTGCCCTTGCAGGGATCTTGGCGCGGAGCTGGCTTTGCGCATCTGCGGAGGACAGCCGGCTAGCACAGCTCATGACACGCGCGCTGCATGCACTGCAAGATGGCAGCCAAACTTGCTCCTGCTGCAGCAACAATCTCTGAAGGAACAGCTATGGAGAAGGCGCGGTTCAGTCCGGTTCGGTGTTCGGGTGGGACTGCCCATCCCGCAGCTGAAGTCTGACACATCTGACATGCCTCGCGGCCAGCTCTGACAAGATCTCATGACACCCCTTTCTTGCGCACAGCTCTGGGCCTGGCTGGTTGCAACTCCTTCGCATCGTTGGACATGCAGGGTTTGCGCCTGGACAGCACCCAGCATCCCTTCGTCGCTTGCTGCAGCTGTCTGCCCTTAAGGCTGGAGCGCATAGGAATGCCTTGAATCCTGGTGCACGGCATCGCAAAAGGCCAACTCCAGGAAACACATCCATCCAAATTGCGCTTCAGCACAGAACTTCTGCAGAAGCGCAGTCCAAAAGGTCGTTCTGCAAGTCAGTGTTCGTGCAGTAGTTTGTTGTTTTGTACGAGGATACCGTTACGACTTGATGTTCTTACATCTCCTAAGTATCCACTTCAGATCTCCTGCCTGATGAACGTCCGGCGTGAAGTGCGTAGGATCCTCACGAGACACACTGATGTCCGAAATGTTTGCTCAGAGTGCTGGCTAGCCGCCAACAGCCTCTTGTAGGGAATCACATTGCTTCTGGTTTAACCTTTGAATGATGTGTGTGATCCCGATCCAGAAATCGCAGGCTAAGCAATCCTCAAGACAAAGGGCAAGAAGCATCTTCTTTTTGAAGCAGCCGTGTGCCAATATCCAGTTTGTCGCCAGTAAATCTGATGTAAAGCAATACAAGATCGAGAAGTGCTGTTTTTTCGTATACAACGACCACAAGTAAACTTTGGAGTCTCTTGAGGTTGAAATTTGGACTTGTAAACAGATCTTTTGCTAGAATTCTTGTATGATTATGGTACAGGGTAACTCAGATAGACCGCAAAGGATATTGGTAACTGTTCAGGGCCACACGTTGCATAACTTCTGTGCAGATAGCCCCTATCTTAATCCAGTTTCCATTGCATTTTCTTTTTGTTTTCCAGCATATTCTCCATTATTGGCTTAGCGCCATAACCTAAACCCTTAACCCAAACTGATTCAGGCCCCGAAGCCTTTGTAATCCCTTTCACCCCTTTCCTTACATATCCCGGTGCTAGTACTACTCTTGCTATGAACTTCATTTTTGCGAGTACTATTCTATGTTTTCACTACCATCGCAGTTCTTGTTGCAGTTACCCGTATTATTGCTATTCTTATTCCTCTTACCATTACTGTTCCCGTCAAGACTGCTATCACTGTTAATTTGGCAGGGTGTAAGTTTCACGTTCCGGCAGACAACGTTCCTTGCAAGAGATTCATCGCCAGGTACTTATCATACGTCAGCAGGGTATGCTTGAAATTGGAGTTCACAGTAAGCAAGTTTCAAACAGCTCGGCTTTGGTTCTTGGCCCTGGACAGTACATCAGCATGCAAAGTTGGAGGTCAGTCTAGGGTGTGGGAAAGGAGTATCTCTCATTCGCATGCAAGCAGCATGGACCTTTGATCCATCGAAAGTGTTCGAACATCTTAGCAGCCCTTACGTAAATGAATTATGATCTTTTGCGCACACTTTCGGAAATCACCGCATCAACTTTGCAACCTCAAATTCTTGGATCGAATCATAAACGACATTTGCTTCCATGGTGAACCGCATGGCGAGAAGGTTCAATGCATGACAAACCGGCAAGGACCTTACATGTTGAAGGGCTCCATGTGTATGTTTCAAACTTAGGGTATCTTGAACCCCCTGTTAAGGATTCTAGCAGGTCTCTGGGCGATGTAGTTGAGCTTGAGGGTTTAGGGTTTAAAGCTCAGGGTTACCTTCGTGTGTTGTATATGTGGCTCTTTGTTTATACAGGAGTAATTGTTCGTGGTAGCAGTGCAGTGTCAAGCCACTTTACAGTGCGTTTTTAGATTCGACGTGTGCGCTTTTCAAAACAAGTTTATGGGTTCAGAGTTGAGGGCAAACCTCATGTATTCGATACGAGGATGGCTTATTCAACATTAAGAGACCACCCCAACAGTCTTTAGTAGGGTCCCAACATTGGAACAACCACTCTGCCCTTAGCTTCCTTGCTGCTCCCTACCCGTGGTGGCAATGCTTTGGAGCCGACATTTCCTTTTGTCAAGGTATGCGGTTGACGTTCGTATCGTCCATGCCGTACTTCAGACCTCTTCGCCACGAGTGCAAGTGATGCTGATGACGGTTATGGTGTACCAGCTAATGATACTGACAGAAGTGCTAGCCATGGTCATACGCAGTGCACAAAAATGAAAACTCAAGGCTTGGGATTGAGAAGGATTTATGTGCAACTGTAATAGAACAGATTTAGGGTAGTTTAGGGTTCAGGGTCATAGTAGCAGGCCATCATATTTCTGCAGTTGGCCAGGAACTGACCGGTATGATGGCCTGTCGGTATTATTACATCCCGACCTAAATCTGCAAACCCAAACCCGAGACCTAAAGGCAAATCCGAAACCCCCTAAATGTGACCTCAGCTTTCAAACTTTTAACACATTTTCAATGACCTAGGGTCCCAAATTCTTTGATTTGAAGAGATTCATAAGTACCAATTTCAGCCAAGCGTATTATATTGTGCCAATACCGGACACCCTAAACAACTCAAACCCCCCGTCGACCCTACACCCCAGCCTTGTTAGACTCTAGGGTTTAGGGTAAACTCATACCTAGAAAGAAGCAAGGATTTTGATATTTTAGGTTAGGCACCCCGTCCTGGAATGTATTAAGCTCCCGAAACCCCAAGCTCTAGACCCTAAACCCTAAACATAATCCCTCACGGTGGAAATAACAGCACCTGAACATTTCAAAGCACTGAAACTTCCGGTACCTCCAAAGGGAGATAGGGGTCAAGGCTCCCTTTTGTTCCCGCATTTCTAGCAAAAGAGCGCAGGTCAAAGTGGGCGGGCATGTTTTGCCATCTCAGGTCTTGATATCGGCACGCCTACAATGACTTGCCAATACTACTCAGCTGCCACACCATGACCCTAAAGGCCATGTGATATACTCCCCGGAATACAAGGACCACATAACGCTCACCATCAATAAATCCGCTTAGTTTCTACCCAAGTCATGCATTGTTTTTCAGGCACCCCTTGACCACCCCGCCCAAGCTCAACATGAGGGACGTAGAGATCACCTTGGATTCATCAAAGCACTTCAGAGTGCCAGTTTCCGCTACTGTTTGCAAGCTACGCCTACGCGTAACGCTGGAATTTTCCTGTTTTTTCCGAAAGAGTGTATGTAGCTCATAACAGACGCAAAAAATCCTTCAACATCCGTAAGCCTTAAACCGTAAACCCTAAACATCCGTAAGCCCTAAACCCTTAAGCCTACCTTCCCTTCAGGTCCACTCCATCATCAGCTGTTGGCTCGGCAGGCTTCATGGTATGAGAGCTGTCCTTGGAGTTTCATAGTTGCTTAGGCCTCGGGGCTTGGGGCTGCAGGGGTTCAGCATTTAGGGGCTTAGGGTTTTGGGGATGAGGGTTCTGAGGTGCAGGGGTTCAGGGTTTAGGGGTTTAGGGTTTAGGGGCTTGGGGTCTAGGGGAAGAATTTTAGAAGTTGTTTCGTTTTAATCCCATTCATTTACCTGAAGCCCCAAGGGTAGATGCCCCTATGTTGAGAGAATTTAATCACAGTCCGCCACTGTTGTAGTTGTACTGTCGCACCCTTCAGAAAGGTATTGCCCGTGACTGTTATAGGGCTGGGCGCAGCATCCGCAGCATGGGTCTTTCGAAAGGGGTTGTAAACCTTAAGCCCTAAACATTGGATACTGCCCCCCCCTTAGTAACAGTTGGATAATAATTATGATATGGGTATATATAGCCCTTAGTAGGACCCCTAAGATAGACTGCTACTGGGTGGGGGCAGTACCCAACCTAAACGCTAAAAGATGAGCATGGGCGTTGCGGGCAGAGTTTTCAGTTCTTTTTCAACAGCCTGTGGGTGTTATTGTTTGTGTCCTTGGAATCATCCTTTGGCAACGTTATCAACGGCTTCGCCTTTAGGAGTTACCTTGTTTTCAGAGACTGCAACCCTGAACCCTAGACCCTACTGGCAAAGTTTTTGATTGGGGGTTTGGTTTCGGGGTTTCAGTTATAGACTTTTTCCATGTTTTGGGGTGAGGGGGCCGCAGGGTTGCCTCTGGATTTTGGCAGACTCTTATGGTTCTCGTGCAGGGTTAAAGTCCCCCTTAAGTAGATCGAATATGGCTTTGGGTATGCTATAATAAGATCCCCACGTACCCCATATTCTATCTACTTGAGGGGGATTGTATCTTCCGGGATTTCATATCAAAATCCAGGCTCCAGCGTGTGATGTTTTTTTTCTTTTTTTTTTGCATGGGCATTCCTACTTTAGCCATTGACACCCTCAAGCCCTAAAACCTGAATCCTAAATCTCCAAAACCCCCTAAATCCCCAAATCCCTAAACCCTAAGCCGTAAACCCTTTGCTCATGAGGTTCCGGAGAGATAGACTGCCTGCTCCCTTAGCAAGGGTTCAGGGTTTCGGGCCCTTTCTCGGATGAGGGCACGCATGACATGGGAAGTCTGTAAGAGAGATCTAGCAATCCCAAGAATTTGCAGGCATCCGCGCTGCTCGGGAGCATAAATTAACTTCCCATGATAAGCATATAGGTCCTGTTAATGATAACTTAACTGAAGTTCCTGAAGAGCAGCAACCCAGATCAACTTCCATGTTTCTCACGTGTGGGTTTACCAAAAATCATGGGTACCTTTCGGGGGTTCCAATAATGAGGACCCTAGTCCTTGGGGTCTATATAGGGGTCCCCCCCTAACCCTAAGCCCTAAACCCTAAACCCATACCACCATCACTCTGGGGGCACTAGCCGTACCCCACGGGGCGAACCTCCGTTTGAAGGTGGGAGGAGTCCGAGAGGAAATTCACCATCCAGCCTTTGCCTCAGGCGTTTCTGGCTTTTGCGTGTTCACGGCTTTAAGACTTGTGGTCTTACTGTTTTGTGGTTCTGGAGTTTAAGCTAGGGTTTTTGGCTTCGCTTCATAAGTACCGTGCGTTCGCAAGTGTGTGGCGAAGCTTGCTAGCTTCCTGAAAAGCGACTCCAAGTTTGAGTGTTATGCCCCTAAACCCTAAACCCTAAACCCTTGCGACCAAAGTCCTCTTCCTGGACAGGGCTCTTCAAGCTGTGTGAGGGGACATTGAAGGCCATGTGCCCCAAACTCCCCAAAGGAATGCTTCAGCAAGAAGCTCCTCCCTAAACCCTACTTCAGCAAGACGGTCCTTGATTCAGAGGCTTGCGGACTTGCAAGTAGGAGCCAAATCTTCAGGCCCAGCCCCTTGGTTTCAGACCAGTACTCTTTCTGGAGGTGGTTGGGTTTTAGGGTGTTGGATTTAGGGCGTCGGGTACTTGGGAGGTTTCTTGGTAGTTCTAACTCTCGATATAAGACAAGTCCGACATATCGGCCGTTTGGGTGTACCCAATGAACGTCCACGTAACATTAATGGAGCTTAGACGTGTGGCCTGAACGGCTCGCGCGGTATTTGCATTCAATTCAAAGCCTACATTACGTACCCATAGCATTCCCTTGCAATCCTTCAATATTCCCAACTTCAAATAGCCCCATGTAGGTCATATTCATAGACTTTGGGGCCCAATGTAGGCATTATTTATAGCCATGGAGACCTAGGGTATGTAATGGTATGACTTAAGAAACTCCGAGCCAGAACCTTGACAACGATTGTCCTGACTGTTTCAGGGCCTTTTCATAGGGTTTTGGGTTTAGGGTTCAGGGTTTAGGATTTAGGGTTTAGGGTTTTAAACTTTCTTGGGGTCTTCGACAGCTTCCAAATTAGTATTTGATAGGTCTGAACACACCCTAAATAGTAGTTGCCAAAAAACAAGGGACCCGAACACGGATACCCAAATCCTCCAATCCGCGTTGTAGCTACTACGAAAAAGCTACCCGTTAACCCTAAACCCTAAACCCCTAATCTAACTCCCTAACGAACTGAAGTATCAACAATGGGCTTTCAGCCTTACTTGCTACTGTGCATGGTACTGGACATTAGCCTAACCCAACTACCTGCCTTTTCGGTTCTCTTTGTTGACGCAGCAAATCAAAGAAGCAGGAGTTCTCCTTCTTCACCAGCCTTATCTCTAAGTTCCATAATCAGGGTTTAGGGTTTAGCGTTTAAGGGGTTTAGGGTTTAGGGTTTATACACCCCGCACCACATGCGGAAAATTAGTCCCATATCGTACCCCAAATCCCGTGGTTGTATGATATTTGGCGCCCAGGAGGTGCATATAGTTTTGAGAATAGCGCGCATGCCTCTACTTCACAATAACAATGCCGCAACGTGGATGCAAAAC
This sequence comes from Symbiodinium pilosum, assembly GCA_905231905.1. Lineage (NCBI taxonomy): Eukaryota > Dinophyceae > Suessiales > Symbiodiniaceae > Symbiodinium > Symbiodinium pilosum. Next base: position 13,993 of record CAJNIZ010004516.1, on the reverse strand, counting down.
GGACAGACTAACATGACCTTCTAGCCCTCACCAGAATGTCTCTGCACGTTACACACAAGCCCCCAGAAGCGTCGAGTCATTGCTTCAAAAACAATATGGATCGAACAGTAGTTTATTAGTTGCTGACATACAGGCAAAGAGCAGGACCCACTGGGAACCACAGAGTTTAGGGTTTCAAAGGCTTTACGGCTTTAGGGTTTCAAGGTTTTAGGGTTTTAGCGTTTTTGGGTTGTACGGTTTATGGTTCAGGATTGTTTTTTTTTTTAGGGTTTAGGGCTTTAACCGGCCCATCCGCGGACGTCACGCCCGAAGCCATGTCGGGTGCTGTGCGACGGGCTGTTCGACTACTTGTCCCATGCCTTGATCTTGGAAAAGGGTTTAGGATTTCCCAAAATTAGGGGGTCCTCATAATCAGGGTTATAGTATTGTGGGGTCTATATTGGGCTCCCCTTTTTCTGGAAATTACCAAGTAGAATTCTGGGATCACCTGCTTCAATTTGACAATATTTTTGTCGCACAATTTAAATTGGATGACGGGACCGCACTTGTGAGAAGCTCTCACATACGTAGGGTATGGAACCAGGGTAGGGTTCCTCCATGGTTCTTGCAGGTTTTGATTCTTGGGCTGCATAGCGCTTGGAGAAGTCCAGGAGGTTTGGTGGTCGTAAGCTACCTTTGGGGTTCCATATTCGGTTACCTAAACCCTAAACCCTAGACCCTAAACCCTAAACCCTAAACCCTAAACCGCATGTTTGGGTAGTTGTTGAATGGAATTGGACCGTCTCGTGCGCACCTGAACCCGGTTCACACGAAAAGGTTGTTCTCATAGTACTTCATCACGATGCAAAATGCAGGGTTCCATGGTGGGTGCCGTGTGCAGGGGACTTTTTCTGAGGGACCCTTTCATGAGGTTTGAGTCAACCTCAAACCCTGAACCTAAACTTCAGACAGCACGTAGTGAGCCTGCTGAACCAGGAATTATAGGGATTATATAGGGATCATAGGGTATGTATTGGTTTTATATAGGTAGAATGGGACAGAAAGTGGAAATTACTTTTATGGGTTATATAGGGACTACTATAAGGGTCCATCCCCAGACCACGGTATCTACGCTGTGTGAAGCGATCCCCAACAGGCCCCAAAGGCCTCGGAGGCCGTCTGAGCCCCGCAAAGGGTTCAGGGTTTAGGCTTTAGGGTTTAGGGTTTAGGCTTTAGGGTTTAGGCTTTAGGGTAATGCGGGTGCGATAAAGGGAGAGCCCCTCATTGGAGGCTTTGGAGGGGATCCACCCAGAGTAACCCTACTTACGTAAAGATGCCGAAGTGTTTGGTGCGAGGCCTTCCGTTTACGTACATTGTGGACTCTAGGTATCCGTCATTTTGCAAGATGTTCCACTTAAACCATTATTGCTAAGCCCTAAACCCTGCTTGCCAGCCTAGTTTTCTCATTCCAGTCGAGGTGCTGAATGGCAAAGGCTCGCCCGAGGGTTTGGTATAGTGCATACTCGAAATCCTGCTATGGCCTATAGGTAAAGAGAGGTCATGCAGGAGTTTTGGTATCAACACTAGGACAGAAGATAGGTTTTGTACCCGCTAAGGCCCCTATTTCGGTTTTTATCGTGGGTTGCTTCGTGATCCCTGGAAAAGTGAGCAAGTACACTATTTCTGTGCGTGGCTCGACACATGCATACATATATATATATATCTCACCCCCTTCACATTGACATTGAACTTGAACACCCCCCACTCTTTATTAAAAGCCTCCCCAATTCCATAAGGTCCTCTTGCACTTGTGGGAACTAGGGGTGGCCCCGAAACTCTCTGCAGCTTTTCTGCTGGTCGCTAGATGGTCTGATAGCAGGCTAACTTGTGAAAGACCATATGGGAGCTTCTCAACAGTATTGATCCTTTTGAGGCTCGTGTATTGTCGCGGCATGTACAAACCCATCATTTGCAACATGTAACCACAGGCTATGCCTGTTAGCAATGTGAGATTGTCAAGCCGGGAACTTTTTGTTCAGACCCTTCCCGCCCTTTATGATATTATTACGAATAGTAATTAGTAATGAGTTTTACTCTTCTTATTTGTTATGATAATGATTGCTATCATTGTGGTCATTATTATTGTTAGTATCATTGTTATGATCATTGTTATAAGTTTTACTGCTACCATTATTATTGTTATCATTGGTATTATTACTTGTCTCTGTGTCTTGTCCTTGTATCATCTATACTCCCATTGAAGCCCTACATGTTCTTATGCAAGACCCCAGTTTCTGCAGGGCTCGACACCAGGGGCACGACAGAGGAGTCACGGGCATACTTCCGTTCATCTGCACAGCTTTCGGACTACGATCCTCGCCTTGTTTAGATCCAAGGTCTAATATAGGGGACTGTATAATTCCCAATACTATGCCATACTATGGTTCCATATTCCTTATATAATTATGGTCTACGGTACTTCAAAATGATATTGGTAGTCATTTAGGCCCCTGTAGTATGAAATTCTGGGTTTACGTACACTTACCTTCCGTGCATCCGAGAACAACAGCGAAGATATAGACACATGATTTACAAAGGCTTCTTTTCCCTAAGGCTTCAAATAGCCCAATGTAGCTCATATTCATAGACTCTGGGGCCAAATGTAGGTATTATTGTTGGTACTAAAAATCCTGCATGACCCTAATATACTATAATACCATAATTCCCAAGGTATAAGGTACTTAGGGTCATGCAGGATTTTTAGTATCCACCGTATTTATAGACGTGGAGCCCTAGGGTTTCGAGTAGTACAGCTACTGTAGGGCTTCAGGTTGAGCTTTGAAGCCATGGCTCAAGGTTTGGACTGTGTTTCAGGGTCTTGCTTTGTATGGGCTCTAGCCTGAACTCCTAGTATCCCCCTTAATAGCCTTTTTTGTTGTCCCCCATAGTATAATGCCCTATATGCCCCACCTTCAAGGAGTGCAGACTAGACCTCATAAGACTTGGAGGTTTAGGGTTTAGGATTTAAGCTTTTAGGGCTTAGAGCGAAAACTAGAGGGGGTTTGGCTTTGTTAAGACCCTAAAGCCTGAACCGCCCGGAGCAAAGTCAAGCTCAGAAGGGACAGACAGGATCTTGTTTCAACAGATCACACTTTACCGAAGCCTCTACAGGCATTTTCGCATGGGTGCCAGCGAAACCTCAGAATCTTAAATACACCGCAAGCCCTAAGCCGTAAACCCTAGACCCTAAACCTGTGGGACAAACTCCTGTCCCTTGCAGTCCTAGAAAGTGATCTCTTTACTGCCTCCAGGATTCCTAAGAGTGTCCCCAAACCCGCCTAGGCCGCAAGCCCTGGCCACAAAATTCTAACCCCGAAACCCTAAACTCCTAACCCCTAACCCTAAAACCCAAACCGTAACTCTAAATCCCTAAGTCCCTAAACCGCTAAACCCCAAACCCCTGAAGCACAGGATGCGCATATCCGCGCCACTGCCACGGAGCTAGGGGTGGGAGTGGAGCATTTGCAGACCAACGACTTGGATGAGTGCATGAGGCTAGTGGTTTTTCCTAGATTTGGGAGAATATGTGGGGTTTAGGGTTTAGAGTTCGGACTTAAGCTGTAAGGCTAGGATTTGGGGTTTGGGGTTAGGGTTTAGGGTTGGCATTTAGGGTTTGGGGTTCAAGGATATTACCCCGAGAAGGGGGAATCAAACGGAAGAGGAAAATGGAAAATGACGTGTCAACTGGGATTACATACGAGCTACTGTCATCTTGAGGGTTACCAAGGGACCATTAAGGGTTTACATACGGTGGATACTAAAATCCTGCATGACCATATTGACTGTAGCGCAGGTGCTGTTCATGGAAGTATTTTTGCGCCACCCGCAGTACGGCATAAGGCTTAGGGCTTTCTATGTGGCTGCTGGACTTCCTTGCTTTTCGGAGTCCGCCCTTAATCCCAGAACTTGTTACAAACTGAATGGGAATGTATTGAATCTCTATTGTGCACCAGAACAAACTGAAGACTCAGCAGCAGCTGTGAAGCTTTTTGCAGTAAATCTAGCTTGAACTACTTACTTAATTCTACTATCAGGATAGGTCCTCTAAAAAATTCTTTAAATCTAGTCCCTTTTCCCATACGAAATGCCACCTAATTGAAACTAGTCTTTGACCACTAGTTTTCCCGTCCCTTTTATTAAGCTAGTGCTCGGATTAATGGGTACCCTTTGGGGGGCCCTGCCAAACGGACTACAGTATTTTGGGGTTACATTGGGTCCCCCAATTAGGGAAATTTCTGTATACCCTCGTTCCCCCCGCAAGGGCCTAAACTTCAAACTGCCTCCTGGAGGGTTCCCGGGCCTAAACCCTAAACCCTAAACCCTAAACCCTAAACCGCGAAATTTTCCGGGTTACAGCATGGAGGGTTTAGGGCCCCTAAACACTGGGGTGGCAGGTTTGAAGGTTTACAAAAGCCCTAGAACTATCATGTGACTATGGTAGGGGCCTAATTTCAGGGGTTAGGAGAAGTAACGTCCCCTTGCTATTTTGTTTCGGAGCTCTGGGGCGAGAGAGGCCGTCATCTGGTATTCCTGTGCCTACCTCTGCTCCATGGTCATCCTCCTCCCCCTACTAGGGTTAAGGGCTGTAGAGTTCAGGGGTTTTCAACCCCCCCCCCAACCCCCCATAATACTAAATACTCCGGTGATGTGGTACATTATAATATATAGGAATATTTAATATTAGCGGGGGTGGGGGTTTTATAGTGGGGGGATGGGACCCTAATTTTGGGAACTACCCATATGGTTGTTGCTGCTGTTCTCATGGTTGGGAAGCTAATTTTTGACTGACACTACCCACGTGTTCGAATGACAGGCTTCTCACCAACACGGACGCAGATGCTATTGCTCGACGCTGAGATGAGCAGGCGTTTTGAAGAATCAGGGTCTTCGGGTAGTACAGTAAGGACGAACTGTTCTTGGAAGTGAGGCTTTTGAATTGCATCGATGGCACTCTGCGAGCATGTGTTACTAAGGTGCTTCATTTCGCCAACCTCGCGCTTACTTATCATGCTTGGGCTCATCGAGTCCACATACTCAGCCTTAAGTCCTGAGTTGTTTGTCAGCCCATTCGTATCATCGAGATAATCCACGAAGCTGTCCTGTGTATACTTTGCATGCTTCACGCCCACAACTGTCTTCTGTCTGTTGGTTTCCAGACCCTGAGGGTCCATTTTCGAGACTTCACGTAACACGGATTGTAGGATGTTGGGTGCAGTTTGGGGTCACGTCTGTTTATGGAACCCCTCAAATGCACGCCCCCCAAACCCTAAACCTGAATCCTAGACCCCTACACTCAACGGAAAAAAGGGGGTATAGGGGACCTATCAATGAACATGTTAGAACTTTAACCCAGGGCTCACATGGAACAGTCAAGCCCTAAACCGTGAACCCTAAACCGCGTTGAGTTTTCAACTAGTCAGACCTCTCTTGCAGTAGGCCTTCCACACGCATTCATGGTTTTGTAGGACTACATAGGGACTCCAGTGGCAGGCTTTGGGTTTAGGGTTTGAGGATAAGGGTTTTGGGTTCAGGGATATTATGCCATTACTCCTCGTGGTCATTATTTGTGGGTGAGAAGCCCAGCCTAAGGCCTAAGAGCTCAGACCTTTACCCAAGAAGCGGATACCCTAATCTCAAACCTCAAACTTAAGCCCTAAACCCTAAACCCTGAACCCCAACACCCTAAAACCTGAAATCCCTATCCCTAAACCCAAAACCCTAGCCCATCTTCAGTTCTATAGCCCCAAAATAGGACCAACAAAGGAGGTGAGTTCTGGTAGGGAGCTTCCGTTAGGGGTGTATAAGGAAGATAAGGAGTTATATCAGAGGGTATAAGCTCTTCTGATATACCTCGTCACCGTCTAACCCCAACCTACCACCGCCCAGTTTCGGGTTAAGGGTTTAAGAACACCAAACCTGCAACAATTTTTCGGATCCACTGTCACTGTGAGGTCCTCAACCCTGCAGGCAGCAAGTTCGCCAGCCAACTTGCTTGGGGCTTTGGGATCGTGTCGGGTTTGAGATGTGTTGAGTAAGCCCTCGGCGCTCCATCCTGTACTGGGCTGTTTAGGGTTTAGGGTTGAAGTTTGGTTACAGTCGTTATAGATTATGGATTAAGCTAGCGTTGCGCAACATGCGTAGCTACTTTGGATGAAGGAAATCTTGCCCCACGTAGGGTGGTGCAAGATGTCCTCCATGCACAGGAGGTGTTATGTAGGGTTTACACTTTGGGGAGTTGGATTCATACTACAATCTGTGTCTTGGTCGTTTTGGAAGGATTGTAGGCCCCCTTTACTTTGAAATGTAAAGGAAGACTTTTTTTGGCTTTTTTGGGTGTCCATGTGCGTTCGGAAAGATGTACACCCTACGCCCTGAGCTTTAAGACGGCCCAACCCTAAACCCTAAACGCGACGCCGTATCCCTAAGCCTAACCTCCACAACTTCAAGGGCACCTAGGAATTTCTCACAGTTCCTGCGTAGTTCTCCGAGAAACAAGGAAGGAAGGACATGGAGGGCCCAGGTATCTTGGACTGGACCTGCATTTAGGGCTTAGGGTTTGGGGTCCAGGGTTTAAGGCAGCTTTGGGGTTTAGGGTTCAGGGCCCCAATCATGGTAAATGACAGTACTTTGGGGAGACTAAGCGCTGCAAGGTTTCCTTCATCCCCAGTGGCCTCCTGAATCCTCTTTAGAGGCTTCAGAACATTACGAGTGGTTAGTAGGGAATATGGGAATTTAGTCTGTGCAGAATCCCTATGTATAATATATTTCCTTATTCCCTACCAACCCTGAACCCTAAGCCCTATCTATATATATATATATATACATATACACATATTATGGATATCCTCTCATTCCCTACTAGGCCCCACTAAGTTTGTGGAGGCTTCGGAAAGGAGCAAGCATTGGTGGAGTGCATCTCTGCGCTGAGGACGTCCTCACCGTTTGGATGTGCTACGTTCAACCCTAAACCTAAACTATGTTCTGTACTGTTAAGTCAACCCGATGTTGAACGCTGCATGGGTCGACGATTTTGAGGTTTCGGGTTGAGGGATTAGGGATTAGGGTTGATGGGCTCGGGATTCGGGCCGATTAGGGTTAAGGGTTTCGTGTGTAGGGCCCTGTAGGCCCTAAACCTGATTTTTCAAACTTGGACCCCAAAGTATATTTGAAAAAGCGGTAGTCCCGAACCCCTGAACCTTGTAGACCCATGCTGTCTGCAAGATTCCTAGGCTTCTAGGTTTCCAGGGCTGATCTACTGAGCTGAAAGAAACAATCGAACATCTGAAGGCCCGCCAAGAACTTCACACGTCTTCGCGGTGAAGGTTTGGGTAGAGCATGGTTCAGAGGGTTTCTTGGACTGAAACTACCACCCTGAACCCTAAACCTTAGTTGGACCTGGAGCGGAAGTCTGGGAATTTCCTCAACGTTGCCGCATATTTGGTCACCGTGTTTGGTGAATTTTGTGTCGCTAGTGCCTCTAGAGTGTTTTCCTCGCTGGCCTGGTCCTGAGAAATCAATTTGCGGATTTCCAGGCGGTGTCTGTAGTCAGCAAGCAACGTTTTGACCTTAGGACAGCTCTAGTTGTTAGCTTCTGCCCCCGGCTCAGATTCATCTTCGCTGGGAGCCCCCAGCACCAAGATTTGAGATTTCAACAGGATTCTATGACTGCCCAAAGCCCAAGTGAAGGATGCATCCCGGTGCCAGGAAGCCAGTCATCGAGGTCCACTACGGTCTGGATCTCGGGACTGTACAGTCAGTTTTGAATCGATGTAGTTTTGTGAGCTTTGTGAACAACACCACACCCTAAACTTGGTGGGGATTGGGGTTTCTGTCATCCCTGGGAACGTTCCTTCTCCTGGTGGGGTTCCGAGTTATGATACAGCAGCTTTAACCCTAAACCCTAAACCCTAACCCCTATGGCCCTTAGGTGCCTTGTACTACCATGCTGAAGAGCACTTGTAAGAGTCCTCGCCATGATGTTGGAGATTTTCAGGAACATGACAGGGCAACTATCGATAGTAACAACAGTAGTAACTGTAATTAACTGTAGTAGTACTAGCAATAGGTAATGATAGTAATTCTAGCACTATGTCTTAATTCTAGCAATAAGTGTGAACTATGATTCCGACCATTGGTCCTGTATGGGGTTCCGCTTAACGTGGAGGGTATGAGGAGCCGAGTGGCCGGCTCCTTGGATTAGCTTTGCAAATGCCCGCCATGTTCTTTTTTGTCATTCGCCGCGACGCCGTGACGTTCAATCCCCCCCAAACGCTAAACCCTAAACCCCCGCATGGGTTGCATGTTTTTCGCAAGTTGCACTCCTGTACCACTATGATTGGGTGGGGCCTCCATCTAAGGTATTAAATCCTAAGCCCTCAATCATAAACCATATTGTGCTATCGTGATTCCCAGGGTTTGCAGGACTGTCTGCATCAACAGCAAGACTAGCCGTGGCTTAAATGGAATACGGGTACTCAGCCAGAGTTGCGAGTGATTCTAGAGGCCTTGAAGGGTATCATAGGGTCATATACCAGGCATATGGCGATTCCTAAAATTAGCCTTGTTTTGGTGGGTTCCCATCTTAAACCCTAAGCCAAACTTGGGAAATTACCATGCCCGATGCTATTTAGCCTGAGATTGAGGGGTCTATATGAGCTAGAGTCTTAACTCCTTAAAGGGGGTTTATATAGGGGAGTATATAAGGGATTACTATATGGCTTATTAAGGGGGATACTGGGAGTTTAGACTATAGCTCATATTTGGATTCGTTAGAGGCTTCTTAAACCGTACATTTTTGAGCCCCGTCGTTATTGCGTAGACCTTAGACCAGAACACCCTAAACCTTAAACCCTGAAACCTGCCCCTCATGCTTACAACCGAAATTCCGAAATCCTACATTTGAAGAAATAACATTGGGTAGACGATTTATGGGACGCGCAAACCTCTCAATAGCAGTCTTTTTTCTTTGGGGCCCCGAGTATTCATCCAATTACAGCATTATAGTCCTTGGCATACCGCTTCAGAAAAAGCACCCCTGATGTTGGAACCCCCCAAATCCTCGTCTACCTCAGTTAAGAACCTCCAACTTGAAGATTCAGGCAACTTCTTCAAAAAAGGCGCCTGGAAGGGTAACTCTTACAGGGCTGCAGGATGATCTTGACATGAGCCATAGCCTAAACTCCTAAAGGGGGGGTTATGTAAAGGATTCTGTAGGGGACTAGTATAGGGGTTATTAAGGGGGATACTGGGAGTTTAGACAATGGCTCACGTAAGGTTTAGGTTTCAGGGTTTGGGTTCAGGGTTCAAGATTTCCGTTCTTCCAGAGCCCTAGTTTAAACTGGGGGTTATAGAGTTATATAGGGGATTACATAGGGTATTATTATAGGGGGGGTCAGGAGCAAGGGTCAAGGGTCTTCAGGAGGATCCTCTTTTCAGCCTTATCTTACACGTCTTGGAAGGTATCCGCAGGGCCCTTAATTTGCTGAATATTTACCTTGCAAAAGACGGCTCCCCAATCACGGATGCCCTGAGCCTTAGATACTGCCCTGCAATCAGCAACAGTTAGATCTATTCGTAGTAGGATATTGTCCCTGTCGTACATTGCTACTGGGCGGGTGCCGTACACAACCCTAAGCCCTACATCCTAAACCCTAGAAGCTGCACGAGAAATCCTAATCACTCCAAGGATGTTTCGACAGCTAGGGTTCATGTTTATGTGACTGCGATCTGAGCGCTGTGCTAGCGCCATGTTAGTCGTGTTCCTCTTCATGGCCGATGGTATCTGTGCGGACAGTTATCAAAACTAGGAGGTTGTTGTCGAGTATCTGGAATTAAGAGCTCCGGTAGAAAGTAAACCCAAACAGGGCGCCTCTCCTGCAAAATGCTGCTGTTGTTGATGTGGTTGTCCACAAGGATAATGGTAGTGACCTAGGCGCAAGGGAGAAGGGTAATGATATTAACGTCCCTCCCCCCCTCTCTCTCTCTCTCTCTCTCTCTCTCTCCCTCTCTCCCTCTGTCTGTCTGTCTGTCTGTCTGTCCGTCTCTCTCTCTCTCTCTCTCTCTATATAGTCCTATCTTGCCACCCTAAACCCCTCAGCCCCTAAACCTGTTCAGGAGCAACATCCCTTGTGACGGCTGCATGCCTCTTGTTCGCAGTTGCTTTGAATTTTGGTTGGAGGTTCCTAAAGCGTAAGCCTAAGCCGGTTCAGTGCTTAGGGTCTGGGGTTCAGGGGATTGGGTTTAGCTAAGCCGATTTGATGTTTAGGATTTAGGGTTTAGGATTTTGGTTTCAGGGCTTAGGTGTCAGGGTTTGGCCTCAACCGGTTCAGGGTTGAGGGTACAGAAGTTAGGGCTAAGCCTCACCTGGTTTAGGGTTTAGGTTCAGGGTTTAGGCTTAGGGGATCAGGATTCGCCCTGAACCAGTTCTAGGGTTTAGGTGTTAGGGTTTAGCCCAACTCGGTATATGGATTTAGGGCTTAGGGTAAGACCCGAACCTCCTACACCCTAGACCCCTGAACCTTTTGCGTGCAAATTCAAATCCCCAATACTCTAAACTTTAATCCACTTCCAAGAGTTTTCATTTTTTCTTGACTTTGGCAGTTCATGGGTAAGCAGGGATTTCCGCTTTTTTGATTTAGCATTTAGAGCTTCACAGTGCAGGGTTTTGAGGCTGGGTTTGAGAGTTCTCAGGGTTTGAGGTTTGCATGTGTGAGGGCGCGCGGCTTTGGCGGTTTCAGGTTTGGGGTCAGTGCGCACCATGCAATTAAGGGGTGCCACGCAAGGTCAGTTTCGTGTTGGGTGTAATCCTGGCGACTGCTAGAAGATCATGTCTTATGATCCTGTTGCTCAGCCTAGATGATACTCGTGTTTCGTAACATACATACATACATACATACATACATACATCGATAGGTTAAGTGCTTCGCTCTTTTTACAAGGCCAGGGCCTGTTATCCAGCGGGAGAATGATCCTGTAGCTATCCAAATCGTAGTTGTTCAAAATACCTGTCCTCGAGCTGGCCATATGATAGGCTCCCCTATTGGCTGGGATCTGCCTTCAAGGAAGTGTATTCCCAATCTTGCCTGTTTTAAAATGATCTTTGGCAACCGCCAAGTCTTGAAAGCCACAAAAGGTTTCGCCTTAGGATCTCAACGTTCATTGTTCAGAGCCAAAGCACTGCATTTCAAAGATCTGGAACTGGAAGCTTTGAAGTTCTGATAACATTCAGGATACGCTTAAGTCCAAGAACTGTAGCATTCAGTACATGGTGTAGGTTTGCACCCTGACCTTAAACCCCAAACCCCCCAAACATTAAACCTCGAAACCTCAAACCCTTCACTCTAACCTGTAATGCCCTGTACCCCAAAAAGCCATAAACCATAAACCCTAACTCTAAAACTCTAAAGCCCTAAACCCTAAACCCTAAATCGCCGTTACCTTGCAGGCAACGGGCTGATCTGCGGGGCAAAGCTGAGCTCCTACTCCCTGGGGATGTGCCCCGACTGTGTTGGGTTTATATTAGGGTAATATTGGGGTTATATTAGGGTAATAGAGGGTATATTCTTGGGGTCATACAGGGATAAGGGAAAAGAAAATGGAAACTACAAAAAAGATTTAGGATTAAGGGTGAAGGATTTAGGGTTTAAGCTTTAGGATTAAGGATTTAGGATTCAGGATTTAGGATTAAGGGTAAAGGGTTTAGGGTTTTAGCTTTAGGATTCAGGGTTTAGGGTTAAGGGTTTAGGTTAGAGGGTTTGGGGTTCAGGTCTAGCTGCGGCTTCTCATATCATCAGAATCAAGTTCCAAATATTCCATAAAATGCACCATGTGCGGGTGTTCTTAAGGGTTGGGGGTTGTAAGGCTGGGGGTAGTACAGGATCCCATGGTAGTAGCGTGGAATTGAAGGCTAGCAGGTTCCGAGGTGGAGCAGTTGCTCCAGCAGTAATCTGGGTTGAGCTGGGTTGCCCGTAAGGAACTAAATTTGAGTTACAATAATACGGGTATATGGCAAATGACAAGGGGCTTCCTTACTATAGCGGTTCAGCGAAGTTCCTTAACAGCAACCCAGTAATTCTAATGCTAGCGGTCTTGTAGAATACTATTGTAGTTTCCATTTTCTTTTCCATTATCCCCATATAAACCCCAATATACTATAGTAGTTTCCATTTTCTTTTCCATTATTCCCCATATAACCTTTAGAAGAAGAGGCAGTCGTGATGATTCCAGCGATAGATTGTGCGGCTCAATGATGGCGGGAGCCTTTTTTTGGCGGTTTTCCACACCTTACCTTGAACCCCGAACCCTCAACCCTAAATCTGGGACCTTGACCCAGGACCCTAAACCCCAAACCCCAGACACGTTTAGGGTTTCGGGTTTAAACTCCACACCCGGAACCCTAAATCCTAAACAGAATCCCGAGACCCTAAACCGCCTGAATGCCGAGTCTCGGACGCCTTGGCGCCCTATGAGACGGCCTCCTATTTCCGAATATATATGCGCTTGTATAGTGGTTAGTGCCCACAACTGGGACGAAACTCTATTTTTTAAATTGGGGTTACCTACAAAAGTCCAGTTAGGGGGTTATGAGTAAGCCCAGTTCGCAATAGCTACTAAGTCCTGTCAACCTTCAAGTAGCATGCGCTAACAATCTGTATGATCTAAAAAATACCTCAGACCCTATCCTGAGTTTTAGGCCCTATGCTACCATTCCACACTGGAGCTTGAAAAAATCTGGGAAGTAGCGCAATCCACCAACCCCGTTAGAATTACCAGGGCCATTGTACTCTCCCGTTCTACTCTATATACTGATGCCCTGTCGCAGCCTTGCAACGCCCAAGCATGCACTCTTCTTATTTTGGGCGCGGCGGCCAACTTAGACATTCAAAGTATTCAGACAAACTGTGCAAGCACGGAAAACCCAAGCCACGCTACAAATAAAGCCCCGATAAGCGTAATTACCGTGCTTTTGGGTCCCTAAGTGGTGCAAGATTGCTTGCATCCAGAGAAGGACCTTGGGTTACTTGTTTTCAATATCTCAGTTTTTTGCACCTGAGGCGTGCGGCAGTGGAAGCCCTCACGCCATCACCTTTCGATTACCCGCCGGCAGAGAAGTGAAACGTGCGTAGCGTAAAACATCTGAGAACCTGGTACTTGCAGGGTCACGGGAGACTTAGTTCGTAGTTTAATAACCCCCATAACCCATACAGTAACCCTACGTATCCCCATGTTTAACCTACTTCCTAAGTCCCCTGACCCTACAAGTAAACCCCAAAAAGGTTAAGCTCTCAGCCTCTGCGGTGGTTTAGGTATCAGAGCTTAAGCTTCGTAATATAGGCCTGGGCTTCAGCAACCTTCGACCCCAACACTAATGGAAGCCTAGGCTTGAATCCCCAAGGCTGATAAACAGCGGTATCCTTATGTGGGTGGTTGTCAAAATTGTGGTCCTTTTTTGGGTAGCCCAAATATTAGTTGCCGTATTACAGTATGGATCCAAAAAGGGACCATAATTTTGACAACCACCCATGTGGAGGACATCCAGCATGGGATGCGAATATTTCATGATTGGTATGGACATGCCATGCCGGAGCCTCCACCCTCATGCCCTCATGCCGAAACCCCTACTTGGAGGGTCAGGGGGACTTAGTAACTAGGTAAATAATGGGGATAATTGGGGTNNACTAAGTTCCCCTGACCCTCCGCGTAGGGTGTGTAGCACAGAGGAGGTCAACACGAGCAGCAGGAAAAGGATTGGTGTCTATGCTATTCCTGTAGGAGCCTGAGATAGTAACAGCTGTGTCCCGTTACAGACAGTAGATGCATAGGCAATACATTACACGGAAGCGCAATTGCCTTGATTTTGAGGAGCTACTATTGACTTGCGTGTTTTTTTTGTGAAGCCTTCAGGCGTTGAGCTGAACGGGCTGAACTAGGAGGGGTCTGAACCCTAAACCCTAAA
>CAJNIZ010004515.1:0-21321 GCA_905231905.1 Symbiodinium pilosum | reverse complement strand
CTTCCATGTTCTTTTCCATTCGTCCATTCCTTGCTAGCAACCCACGCTGACACTAGATCCTTCTTAAAACTAGTACCTCATGGTCTCCATTTGACTTGCCATTTGCTTTTGCATCTGACTTTTCATCAACCCCGAAACCCTGACCAACCTCCCAAAAAGGTACCCCTAATTTTGAGAAACCCCCCTATAGTCCTTCCCCAAGCCCTCAACCCTAAACCCGAAACCCTCAACCCTGAAACCCTTAAACCCTCAATCCTTTATTAAACCTAAAATCCTAAACGATGAACCCTAAACCCTAAACCCTTAAACCCCCAACCCAGTAAGACAAGGCCGCCATCCCCTCGCGCCACGACGCGGCAAAGGGACGCCATGGTTTCAGCTTCTATTTCGAGGTGCATGCATATACATAAATAGATAGGTTTAGGGCTTAAGGGTTTAAGGGCTTAAGGCTGAACATGAATAGATATATATATATATGCATGTATAGTCATGTATCTATACATATATATATATACATAGTTATATATATATACATATTCATGTGTGTCTAATATGATATAATGTAGTATAATGTAACATGATAAGTAGAATGTAAAATGATATACATATACATATACATATATCTACATATATGTTTAGGGGGGTTTTGAGGTTGGGCAGCTTTTTGTTTGTAGGGCTTTGGCCCTAAACCCCAAAGCTTAAACGTTTAGGGAGTTTGTGATTTAGGGTTTCAAGGTGGGGTTTTGGAGAAGTTGGCGTGTTGTCAGGCTTGAGGTTCAGGGCGACGTAGTAAGTAATTTATTCACATGAGTGAGTGCGGTGATTCATGGCTATCTTAACGGACTATAACGTTTACACATATGCGTGCCAGACCCTCCAAGAAGAAGGGGAAGTAGAGCGAATAGGGACCTTGGGGGATCTTGGGGTCTCTTTGAGATGAGTCTTGTGGCTTGGCGGCCGGATTCGTCCGCAGCGGATGAAGAAGATCTAGCCCATAGGCGTTAAGGATGGAGTTTCACAAAGGAACTACTGCATGTGCAGAGTAGAATCCTAAAGGTCATGGGGGGGTTAAGGTTTCGGGCCTCGTGTTGAGATTCAGGCGTTGTAGCTGCTATACACTGTAGCTGGCTTGGTAGCCCCCAAAACCTTCGTATATGCTAGCCATGTTGTCCTCATATGTTCCTTAGGACCCCTGTTACTCCAGAAGTACCTCAGAAAACACGTTTCCCTTCGAAACCACCATCATTCCAAGAATTAAAGCCGTGGTCCGCGAGAGAGGCTAGTACTGTATGGGCCTTCAACCCTGTCGCCCCTATATGTATATACACACACGAAGTACATTCTACGAACTCTGTAAATACTAGACCTTAAACCCTAGTGAAACAGTAGCCCCCCCCCAAACAAAAGGCCAAGGGCGCATTCTTAAGAGTCCTTAGAATGAGTAGCCTTGAATTTAAATTGAGCTTCACAAGGGCCGAAGGCTCCATTTTGGAGTTCAGGTTTACTGTTTTTGAAGCAGGGTTTATGTAGGGTTGAGGGTTTCATTGGTCTCTTGAGACAGCACTCTTGTCTTAATTATGTTGAAGTAATTAGTGCTTATTATTCGGCTTCTAGTTGGGGTCAATTTTTCATCGGTCGAAGTGGCCACTGCGGCTCCATCGTTTCCAGTGTTAGGTTCTGTCCCAGACATGTAAAATTGGTCAAACTCCAAAAGGAACCCTTGTTGAAAGATACGTTACTGTGGTCTTTGTATGATTCCATGTGAGTTTCCATGTTTGCTGGGGAACACAGGGACCTCCCCTTTGTGACCGAAGGCCCTTGTTCATGTGGCTGCGCTAGACCATCCAGTGTAGTAGCTTCATGGGGTTTCCAGCAAAGTAGAGACCACAACAGGCACAAAAACAAACTGTGTTGGAGGATTGAGGATCGAGTCTTCAGAAGTTCAGGAGTTTTGTACTGAGGGTATAGGAATTTATTGGACAGAATTTGAAGGGTTGGGGTTTGGGTGTTGAGGTTGTGGGCTTAGGAGTTTAAGGCTTAGCAAGCCAGGAGCACCCCACGACCCCTCGGTGTAAGACGTCGAGGAGTCGCAGATTTTGGACACGTCGCCCGGCTACAGGGACTGTAAACGGATCATAGGATCTTGGGGTTATGCGTTCAAATCCCCAGTGCTCCGGTTATGTTGATACCGTTGAACGCATAGGCTTTCTTAGAGCGTTAGACACGCAGACGCGCACAACATGATGCAGTTGAACAGTCTACAGTGGCGCTAAGGGGTATTCTGGGAGATCGTGCTCAAACTTTTAGACTAGACGGCGAATTTGAAAATGGCCAGCCTTCGTTTAAAATCTGACAACCACCCCTTTGCAAGTCCTCTTTTTTTGTTGTAGAACTCCTGTGTGTCCAAGTATAGGGTTTAAGATTTCTAGGGTTTTTAGGGTTCATAGAATTTACAGAGTTTACACGGTCCAGAGCGTTTATAGGGTTTGTACTTGTAGGCAACAAGTTTGACCCTACAGCTGGAGACCTTACCGGCACCCTGCGGAATCAGGCTATGGCATCTAGCGTTGTTTCCGTAAACCTTACACACTCGGCCCTAAGCCGCGTCGAAACATGTGGTTCCTCAGTTAGTTACTTTACATGAAATATCGCGGAACAGGCCTGAACCAAAGATCCCAAACACTACCTTCCTACAAGCTACATGAAGCCCCAAGCGGGGCCCGACACTGACTTCTGTCCTCTGTAATGGGGCCTAGATGAGCAATACTCTATACTCCTTAAAGGGGTTACATAGGGGGCGACTAAAGGGGATACTCGGAGTTAAGACTATAGCTCATACGTAGCTTGGTGGAGAGTACCTCACAAAAAATCGCTCTTGCAACTGCATGCCGAGCTTAAATGTCCGAGCCCTATGCCCTCCGAGGCCCCGGGTCAATAGCGCCAACAGAGCCCACTATCTTCATCTGGAACCCTGTCCCTACACCCTAGACCCACACCCTCAATCTTAAAGCCTAAAGCTTAAGAAGCTCGATATTGGGATGCCAAGGCGTGCGGTCGATAGTATTCGGTTGCCTGCAGACACCGCGGACGGCCGTTGGCTGAAAACAGTGCTCTGAGTACGGGCGGATATACTGCCATATATAGTTTGATAGGGTTATATAAGGGTACATAGAGCATAGCGTTCCAAAAATTAGGGGTCCTCTTTGGGACGATCAAAAGGTTCTGCCATATTGAAGTTTAGATTTGGGGCCCACAGTGTATGGAATCACCCGGGTCTCGAACTAAGAAAGCCATTAAACCCTGAACCTTCCAGGTGTAGGGTTCTTTTGGCTTTGGGTTTTAGGCTGCGGGCTGTCAGGGCTGATGATTTTGAGTGTTAGATAAAAGAGTTTAGGGTCAGACTTTCAGGTTTCAGCAAGAACGATTCCATAGATAGCTGGGGTTTCATGCCACATTGTACAATAGTACAAGAGTGGCCCATATGATGACAAATACCATGCTTAGGTCTATTTGGGGAATAGGGTCTAATGATTTCCCGGAATCTGGGACCATTATGTTGGTACTTCTCCAGGCTTCTACACGGTTTGCGGCCCAGGATTTTTGGGTTTAGCTTTTGAGGGTGTAAGGAGGTTTAGGGTTTGTTGGTTCGGCATCAGGCCATGTTTGCGATACGACCTTCCCCGAGCATTGCACAACTTTGAGCTAAGGGTTTAAATAGACCCTACCGACCCACATGCGCTACAGTCTGAACTCCTTACAGGGGGGTTATATAGGAGACTATATAGGGGAGTATTACACGGGTGATGATGCTTAAGAGGGATACTAGGAGTTTAGACTATATAGCTCATATACTTAGGGCTATGTCTGCGAACAGAAAATGAGCGAAGAACTCCGCCTCCAAAAGCCGGGTTGCTGTTAAGAAACTTAAGCTAAATTACTACAGTGGGGGAACCATATCAATCACGATATATCCGGACTATGGTAACTTAGCTCAGGTTCCCTAACAGCAACCCAGAAGGAGTCGGGGGCTTGAGGAGTTCCACTCAGCCAAACATGCTTGTAAGGTCGTAGGGAATGCACAAAGGACTTACCTGTCACCATATTCACCTCGTGTTTGCTTGCTGGGTGCTGCCCTGTAATTAACGGATGTACGCACGCAGTGAACTGTGGGGCATTAGGGAGAGAGATGCTTTCTTAATTTGTCAGAAGTTCCAGGATCATGGCCATTTTTTGTGCGAGGTTCCTTCGATCCTGAATTTAGCGTCCTGAACCATAAACAAAGTGCACCTAGTCCAAACTTGCCAAGAATTGTGCCAATATCTTCTATACCCAACTAAGCCCATGCAGGATTTTGTCCATGAACTGTAGCTATTCCTATGTATTCATATATATATATATATAACCTAAACCTTCTAGTACATTACATCAGCATCATTCCTAGGCATGAGCTCAGGCCATGCGGGCCATTCAGTATCAAGGGTATATAGGGTTCAGTTTCAAGGGTGGAGGGTTTACCCCAGGGTTTTAGGGTTTGGGGTTCAGGGTTTAAGGTTTAGGTTTCTGGGTTAAGGGTGGAGAGCTTACCCCTAAATCCTAAACCCTAAAACCCTAAAACCCTAGACCCTAAAACCCTAAACCCTAAAAAAACCCTAAAACCCTAAACCCTAAATCTACGAAAGCCTGGGGTGCTTTTACCATCAAAACTGTCAAAGCTCAGATCCCCACGGGATCGGACAGCGGCTTCGTCGACAAGACGGAGGTGCGGGGCAACAGCCTCCAATAAGAATAGATAGAAGTCATATAGGAAGTACTTGAAATCCAGAAAGTTATGTGCAACTGTGAAATAACGAACCCCAATAAGAATTCCAAGGGCTTAGAGTCCAGTCCATCACTGGCCATTGGGGTATGAAGCATATAACTGACATAAGTTCTTCAAGACCCAAATCACAATTTGCAATATGTGACCTCCAAAGTAGATGATCCCTAAACCCTAAGCCTTTAGACCCTTATTGTACACCAAACCGGTGGTGTAGCAAAGGGAGTGGTATTTAGAAACAAGTATCCGGCCTAGGAGTTGAGGGTTTAGGGCTTTAGGGTGTAGGGTTTTGGGTTGCTCATTGCGTCCATCAGCTCCACCTCAAGCCCCTTATACTCAGTAACCTTCAACAAATCAAAAGAATTGGGTTCGATGAGGAACTTTGCATGTTAGGGGGCGGGGCCCACAACCTCAGTCGGAAGTTCTTCAGGGACAAGAATTCCATCACTTCCGGCAACCCTCTGCGCAAGATATTAGGGTTGAGGGTTTAGGACTATGAGTTTCCTAGCCCCCACGGCCCGAGACTATCCCCGTTAAGCTTCCCTGCTGGTTGCGCTTTCTTAGCCTACTTAGGGTCACCGTATTCCCCGACAGGCATCTGCAAAACATAATGAATGGACATCGCCAGAGAGCGTCACGCAGCGAGCTCGGCTGCGTTGCTCGGGGTTACACGTTCAAGGTGTTCAGGGTTTAGGGTACCATTGATACTAAAATCCCGGCGTGGCCTTAGCAATGTTGCCGGGGAAGGTTTAGGATACGGCACCTAATATTTAGGGCACCCAAGAAGGGACCATAATTTTGACAGCCACCCATATGTATCTGCATACAAAAACGGCGGCTTCTCCTCAGAATCCCTGTGTGACGCCTACGGTAGACCTCTTTTTTTTTGTCCCCCCACGGCTTACAGTTTAGAACCCCTCTTCGGGGTCACTCGCATGCGTCAGTACATACATGTATACCAAGTAGGTTGTCTGTTTTGGTTTTGGTGATCATGTATAGGGTTCCTTGGGAACATTTGCAAGTGTAAATAAAGATTTGGTGTCCAATTGGGGGACATTAGATTAAACTCCTGCCATACATATCCTTTTTAAGGGATCCATGGCATTTCACTTGTTCTTCTCCATCTGATTCTCCACTATCACCCATACATCCTAAATCCTAAACCTCGAACCCTAAAACCTAAACCCCTAAGCCCTAAACCTAAACCCCTAAACCCTAAACCCCTAAACCCCTAAACCCTAACATATATACCTACACCAAGACGGGCCGACTCCACACGAAGATCACAACGATCCGGGAGCTCTGGCTACCGACGGGCCTTGCTCCTTGCCGCACACTGGACCTTGTAGGGTTTAGGGTTTAGAGTCTAAAACCCCTAAACCCCCTGAACCCCTAAGCCCTAAAAGCCTAAACCCCCTAAAACCTAAAACCCCAAACCCATCAAGGATCCCTGTAGGTGCCATTTGGGCTTAGGGATTAGGAACCCTGAGCCCTAAACCCTAAACCCTAAAACCCTAACCCAAAGGGTCCACGCCTATCTAGTATATACTTTGGGTCCAGAAGGGTTCATAAATAGGTATTTTGGAGCCTCAGTATGTACTACGTAGGTACATGGATCATTTGGGTAAACCCTAAACCCTAAAGTCCTAATTAGTTCAGGGTAGGGCTTAAGGGCTTAATTCGGGTTCACTGGGCCTTAGAAACCCTAACCCTGAAACCCGTAACCCTAGAGCCCTAATTAGTTCAGGGTTTAGGGTTCAGGGTCTATGTGGAGGGTCA
This sequence comes from Symbiodinium pilosum, assembly GCA_905231905.1. Classification (NCBI taxonomy): domain Eukaryota; class Dinophyceae; order Suessiales; family Symbiodiniaceae; genus Symbiodinium; species Symbiodinium pilosum. Next base: position 14,726 of record CAJNIZ010004515.1, on the reverse strand, counting down.
GGCAGATTTCGTAAGTAGGTTAGGAGTTGGGGTTTAAGAGTCGGGGTTTAGGAGCCAGGGTTCCGTTGTCTGACATGGGTTTAGGGTTATACGTAGTAAGTATACTTACTAAGTCCCCCTGACCTTGCAAGTAGGCTTTTAGGATTTAGGTAGAGCTATCTAAAGGATGAACAGGGTATCCAAGGCCCTTTAAGAAAGGCTACAGTGGATATATTGGGTATATAGGGCTTTCATAGCCGGCTCCCCCCCCTCAACCCCCAAAGTTTTATAGACCATGTCTCGTTGGATAGTTTATATATAAGGCCTAGCAATTACTCTAGACTCTGAACCTTAAAGCTCATTTTTTTAGGGGGTGGGGGTGTCCTTTAGGATTTGGGACACATTCTCTATAAGCCCTGTATAAGCCAATTTTTCCTTGAATCCTTTATGTCCCCTCCGGTTGATTCTCCGTTCACATTCTACATAAACCGCATGTTTTAAATCTTTGCACTAGGGGGTCATTGTACATTCTACTCTAGTTATATAAGGACTATCAGGGAATGCCTTTGGTTGTTCAGTTTTCCACATTCAACCCAAGACCCCAAGCCCTAAATCCAGGACGTAAGCCCCAACCCTGGACTCTCCTAAGCCCCCTTCTTTGGGGTTCAGGGCTTAGGGATTTAAACCCTAAACCCTAGACCCTAAACCCTAAACCCTAGGGTTTAGGGTTTCTTTAGTGTGAAGGAAGCTGCAGATACCCAAGGAGTGCACCTGCCATCGATGTTTGCTGGGACCAATTCATCCTGGAACACTAAGACAGGCGGGTTTAGGGTTCTTTCTGCTTGTTTAGGGGTTTTGGGTTTGAGGTTTCAGGTTAGGTCAATCCCCCCTATAGCAATGGCTCCTTGATGTGGAGTCAATAGGGCCTCAATATGCCCACAGTAGTGCCTTGTTGTACCCATTACTGGGCAGGGGATTGACGCAAGTTTTTGGGTCATTGTGGGTTTAAGGTATGGTTTCCCCTCCGCGGGGCTCAGTTTTAAAACGTGGCTTTACGGATGGCGCAAGCCCAGAGCTTAGACATTTAGACCTGATGCTGGTAATGTTTCGGTAGCTACACTAATGTAGACCCCTGATTAATAAACCGCCTCCCCTTCGTAGGGATTAGAATAGGGATACCAATATTTAGGCCCTTCAAAGGACAGGGTTTATTAGTCATTGGTTTACATTAGCTTGAAGGCCTTGCATACACAACTTCCAGCTTCACGACTAAGGATTGTGGCTTAAGCTGGATCTCAATGCTCAACCTTCATGTTCAAAATTCAGCATGTATATGGGAGTTTCCAGAAATAAACCATTTTATCACGTGGACCATTATCAGAACTCTCCATACAGTGCTCAGACCTTGGGTACAGGCATTTTGCGTGTACCCAGTCTGAAAAAAACAGCTTTTTGGTGAGGAGCCTTCAGCAAGACTTTAGGCTCCAGGGTAGGGTCTGGAAATTAGAGACAGAAGTAGCCGAGGATCCCATCTACGTCCGTGACAGCCACCTTGCTACACTCCCCGAAACAACTGCGTAACCTAAAAAAAACCATGTAAGGACTGCTGTTCCCTTGAAAGGGGGTCGTATCCCTCATACAACACATAGAATACCCCAAAACCCTATTCCAAGTACTTATTCCCTGGCACTAACCCTAAGGGTCCAAGGACTGAAATAATAGGGTTTTAGGGCCTAACTACCATTCATATTATAGTATTTGGGCCCTAAAACCCTATTATTTGGGTCCTTGGACCCCTGGGGTAAATTGAATAGACATTGCATGAGGGAGCTGCAGGCCGGCTTTATCTAACCGGTGCTGACGGGTCAGTGGAAAGTGAGAAAGCACATGGAAGCTATTGTTTCAAGGCTTAGCGTGCCTAACAGCCTAATTCAGAGAGAATGCGGGGAGTGAAAGTAGCCAGCGTTCGACTGTATTATTTACTGTTTAAGGTGTAGGGTCGGATTCTGAAGGGATTATTAGGATGATGATGGAAGGGATCCACCGACTCCCACACTCTTCCCCAGAGTCACATCAAACCCTAACCCCAAAACCGGGTGGATACCCTATACCCTAAACCTGGATGGTTCAGGTTTCGGCTTCACTGATGTGATGTAATGGAACAGAAATGGAAACTATTCCAGTATTTCGTGTTTGGGGTTTAGGCTGCCTAAGGGGGAGATCTTATGTAACCCTACACTACCTTTCGTATGAAAATCAAAGCCACAGAGAGATGCGCGTCTGGAGGCGTTGAACTCTAACCCCTGCTCTAGATGACCCTAGATGACTCCTAGATACCCCTATAACCCTCCAAGAACACCGTAAAACCCTAGAGTCAGAATCTAATCTTGCAACATGAGCTACACGCATTGAAGTACTCAAAGCTCTTGAGGGGAGAGGGTGTCCTTCTAGGGTTTAGTGTTCAGGTTTAGAAATTAGGGCTTAGGGTTTAGGGTACTCTTCCGGGACCGTACAGTTCAAAGGGCGCATACGTGCGTGTTCTTTCTTGTGCACGTGCTGGAACAGAGATTTATGTACGAAAGTACATACATCTCTGTTCCTATGTACGTATGTACGTATGTACGTATGTACGTATGTACGTATGTACGTATGTACGTAGGTACGTAGGTAGGTAGGTAGGTAGGTAGGTAGGTAGGTATGTAGGTATGTATGTATGTATGTATGTATGTGTACTCGTATATGTCTGTGCAGAGATATTTGAATAAGCGTACACATGTCTTTGAATTTTTAGTGATATACAAACGTTGCATGTGTGTAGGAACCCGCGTGTTGAGAATTACTGGGAGGGTCGAGAGGACTTAGCAAGTATACTTACAACACCTGAAAGTCCTAGTCATATGGTAACCCCAATTCTCCTTAAGATTCACACCCTAAACCCTAAACTTATTAAATCTTGCTACATCCCCCGGATCCCGAAGCCTTACGCCCTAAACCCTAAGCCCCTGGCCTGATGGAATCTACCCCTAAGGGTCCAAGGACTCAAATCATAGGGTTTTAGGACCCAAATAATAGGGTTTTAGGACCCAAATAATAGGGTTTTAGGGCCCAACTAATAGGGTTTTAGGGCCCAAAATAAGATGGTTTTAGGACCCAAAAAATGAGGCTTTTGGGCCCAAATACTATAATATGAATGGTGTTTGGGCCCTAAAACCCTATTATTTGGGTCTTTGGACCCTTAGGGTACAAGTTGCTACGTGCAGGAGACGGAATTCTGCGTGCGTCTACGAGCTGCTCCATCTTCCGATGCTTGCAGCGCCATCTACTTCCCAGCAGCATGCCGACGGGGGCTTTGAGGTTAACTAGGACTTAGGGTACCCTTATTCTTAATGGGTTTAGGGTTTAGGATACCCTTATTACTTTTGGGTTAGTCGGGAACCTAGTAATTACCCAAACCTGCGGATGGCTTAGTTTTAAGGCTCATAGGGTTTAGGATTTAGGGTTTAGGGTTTAGGATTGAGGGTGTTTAAGGTAAATGGGCCGTTGATGATTCAGGGTTTCTCCCGGACATGCCCCCAACGTGGCAGGCGCTTGAGCAATTCGGATGTAAAATCCAGGGCTGAGCGGATTCTCAATCCTTCATTCCAGGCTCTCAAGCCCTGCACCCTGTTGGGTGGGGGAGGGGGCTTCCCAAAATTGAGGGGTTCATAGGGCCGACACGTTTCGGGACAAGTAGGGACATTAGGGGCACGTATCTACTAGTATATGCGGCGGTATATCGGGGTACTTGGGGGAGTGTGTGGGTGTGTAGGTTGAAGATTTGCAAAGATGAGAGTCCCGTTTTGTGAAGTCGCACCACAAAAGATTATTTAGGGTACCTATGGTTTAGGGTTTAGGGATTTAGTTGTGTGCGCTGCATAGTTGGACACGGTTGAGGGTTTAGGAGGCCTCGTATGGGAAGAAAAACTGACTGCTCCAGCAATTTGCTTTGTAAAACAGATTCTCTGCAAAATGATACGCGCTTCTAGGTTTAATTCGATGTCTCTAAGGTAGTTGCTTTGGATGCTTCTATGCGGCGTTCAATTTTCTGCCGCCTATAAAACCTGTATTAGGGGGTTGGGGCGTGGGGCGTGTTTGATACAAGGGGGAGGGGATTACTCTACCCCCAAAGCCGCTGCAGCAACCTAAAAAATCCTGTCAGCATTCTACTTTTGGAAAGTGAGGAATCCGCAAAACGCTCAACATGAGGTAGAGTCTAAGCTCCTTCAATCGGGGTTATCTAGGGGATACATATAGGGAGTAGTACAGGGGTATTAAGGGGGATACTAGACGTTTAGACTATAGAGCATATAGGCGGAACCCATAATATGGACTCCCTAAGAATGTCCGAAAAGGCCCATGTTCTAAGCCTTGAGCCCTAAATCCTAAACCCTGAACACTTAGGGCTTCCTTCAGGAAACGTGCTTACGAGGCGGCCCAGTTAGAACTTTATCTAAAAGTGAGGCTTCAGGGTTTAGGGTCGAGCAAGGGTAAGTATGATTCTGGTGCAGGGTTGAGTGTCTCGTCTCTAAACCCTGAATCCCTGCTAATGTGAACAGACTACAGTTATGTGAGTTGTAAGTGTAGTCATGTATTTAGGGCAACCCTCCTTTTAGGTTTTGTCACTTCCCAAACTCCAAATTCGAGAGCTCAGGCTTTTTACATTAGGTTTCACGGTTCTTGATGGGGAAGCTGATGTTTATGTTGGCCATGTTTGGTGGGGATAGGTTCTTTGGCTTGCATGAAGTACTAAACCGCTAAAACCCAAAGCTAAACCCCAACTAGCTACCATGACACCCCGAAGCCCCGCGTGGATAGATACTGGCCTAAACGGCATGCGTGTGAGAGCGCGGCCACTTGTACAGAGGCCAGTTGAGCACATGGTGTCTCCAAACTCCGGGCCCTGCGGTAAAGAAGTTTGTCTTAAGGCATGACAACGTAAACTCAAACCCTAAACTCCTAAACCCCTAAACCCTGAATTAATCCCTAAACCCTAAGAAACCACGCTCTGAACCCCAAACCCCAAACCCCAAGCCCCACCATGACATCCCTGAGTTCCACAGGGGCCCTGAGATTCCTAAACCCTAAGGTAAAAGGCTTTAGGCTCAAAACCGTAGATTCTAAAGCCTACTTCTTAGAATACCTCTTAAGTAGATAGAATATGGATTTGGGTATATTATAATAGGATCCCCATGTACCCCATATTCTATCTACTTAGCGGAGTATACACCTTAAGCCCTGAACCCTAAACCCTAACCCTCAACCCTTCGTGATAGACCCTAAAGCCTAAGCCCTAACCCTAAAGACATGTGAGAGTAAAGGACGGCTTCTTTGGGGTCTTGGTGATTGTGCAGGTGAGTAGTATTTTTTGGGGGGATACTATGGTACCCATTATAGAGTAAGATTCTATCCTCCTTTTGGGGTATAGTATTTTATATACGGAATATTATCTTACTAGGTTCAACCACCAAAAAAACACGACTGCCCTCCAGTGGGACATTTCCCTGCTAAGGTTTAGGACTTTTGGGCTTTACAGGGGGGCTGTTGACATTGTCCCTGCTTAGGTTAAGGATTTTTGGCACTTTTAGGGTTTAGGCTTTACCTTCCAGATGTGAAGGCTTAGAATTCAGAAGTCTCGAGACCTAAATCCTAACCCCCAAGCCCTAAACCATACATCCCAAACCCTAAGCCCTAAACTGTTCTACTGAAGCTGGGGGTTCGACGGCTTTCGCATTTGTGCGCGGGCCTTGACACAGAGACATGTGTGCTTTCCGGGAGGTGGAGATCAGGGTTTGGGGTTTAGGGTTTAGGGTTCGGTGCTTAGGGTTTAAGGTCTAGAGTTCAGGGTTTAGGGCTTAAGGTTTAGGGTTCAGGTTTGGGGTTTAGGGTTTATGGTTCAGTGTTTAGGGTTTAAGGTCTATAGGGTTCAGGGTTCAGCATCTCAACTCCGAGCATTCACTCAAAGAGCAGCTGTTCCGAGTATCAGAACAATACCCAGCCACATCCCCAAACGCGCCTTCAAGAACTCTAACTTGAGAGCAAAGGCGGCCTCATTTCGTAAACAAGGAGGCTGGCATGTTGAACATCCAATCTCATTAAGCCGTTGTCAAGGGCAAAGCTAACCTTAAGGGTAAAGGTGACACTGTCTAACCGTAAAACTGGAAAATTTGAAGGCGAAGGTGGAATTATCTAGCGGTAAAAGCGAAGACTTTGAAAGTACGGGTGAAGGTGTCTAATCGTAAAAGCCGAAAATTTGAAGGCCAAAGGTGGAATTAACTAACCGTGAAACCAAAGAATTTGAAAGTAAGAGTGAAATTGTCTAGCCGTAGAAGCGGAAAATTTGAAGGCCGAATGTGGAAATATCTAACCGTAAAAGCAGAGAATTTTACAGTTAAGGGTGAAAGTGTCAAACCGTACACGCGGACAAATTGAAGGGCAAAGGTGGATTTGTCAAACCGTAAAAGCGGAGAAGTTGAAAGTAAGAATGAAACTGTCTAAGCGTAAAGGCGGAGCATTTGAAGGGCAAAGGTGGAATTGTCTATCCGTGAAAGCGGAGAATTTGAAATCAATGGTGGAATTGTCTAACTGTAAAACTGGAAAATTCTCCGCTTTTAAGATTAGACCATTCCACCTTTGCCCTTTAGATTTTCGGGTTTTACGGTTAGGCAATTTCACCCTTCCAACCTAGCCCTATCGCCACCCCACCCTCCATCCAACCTCTGGCCGGCATAAGTTTCAAGTTCTTGCCCACCTACCTTGCCCATGAGATTTAGAACCTTTTCCACGAGATTTATGACCTTGCCCACGAAATTTATAACCTTGCCCACCAAATCTTCGTGGGCGAAGGTCATAATTTTTGTGGGCAAGGTCATGTATTTGGGGGAGGACACATTCAATATTAGGGGTGGAGGGGGTGCTTAATTCATCTCAGCCCTAAAAACTAGATAACATAATAGTTTCCATTTGCTTCCGGGTTCACGCGGTTTAAGGGCTTATGGTTTGGGTCTGGGGTGGTTTAGGAGTGAGATGGCTTTCAACAGCTTAGTCAATAGCCACCTAGGAGGACCTAGAGTAGGTTTGCAGTATGACTTTATGAGTGTCATGAACTTACCTCATCGGTTTAGGTTGAAGGGTCTTAGGGATTGTTAAGAACATGCTGTGGCACCTTTCCCGCGTCCATCTCCATGATGCCTTCTGTTTTTTTAGAAAAGGCTTCGGGCAGCAGAGCGTGAAGTACCTCACATTCATTGTGCTGACCATTGACCCCTCGAATAGGCCATAAAGCCCAAACACCTTGCACTATCAGATCCCGAGGCCCAGACCTTAAACCAGCACGCCCACATGCTTAACCTTAAGCCGCCCATAAGTAACCCAAGGTAGGTCATATTTACAGACTTGGTACCAATTTTATGATTCCGACTATAAGCATGGTCTAAATGCCTCCGATAGATTGGAGCTCAAGTTGGCATTGATAATAGGGTTTCGGGATTGGGGTTTAGGCTTTAGGGTTTAGGGCAAAGGGTTTAGGGTTTAGGGTTTCCGCCCCTACAGTGTGCAAGTCTTTCAAAATGGGGTGCCCTTCAGCGACCGACCTCTCAACGTCCACACGGGTACTCGTTTTAAATCATGATCATACGAGTCCCTAAATATGGGTCCGTTTTCTAATATTACATACACCCTAAACCAAGTTCCACATGGTCTTACTAGTTTTAGGTCTATGGCTGGATAGGGGCTTTTGGGAGTTCAGGGTTGAAGGTCTACGGCGAAGGTTACACGCAGGAGCTTCTAGAACAGTGCTACAGGGAATGCTTTGAGGCCCAAGGAGTTTCTAATGTCCATGGATAAAGGAATCAGGAAATACTCAGGCATATACGGAGGGTCGCAGTGTCATGCTAGATGAATCTAGTCCATGTCTGCAAGCGTTTTTGGGCTGAGGTCCGGGCACATTAAGGTGGTTGTCAGCATTTGTTAAGGGCCTGTTTGTGGAGCTCATGATACGTTAGCACTTGAACCCTCGCCGCCACTACCTCCGGTATTGAGCCCAAGCCCTCAACCCCAAACTCTTCTACTAACATTCTACACATCAATCAGCAGGTAGACGACCTCCAGAACAGCAGTCCATTCTACGCGGTGGGAACAGATAGTTTTGCTACGCAAAACCGTGTCGCTTGAAGCCTTTCGCATCCGAGTCCTTCTCGTGCTAAGCTGGGAATCGGGGACTGGATCCCTATACTGTCGTAGCTCCTGGAAATTCAGCTTGATTACCTGTGTAGCAGTCCCTGTAGCTCATGCCCCCATTTCCAGCTAAGCATGAGCAAGTAGTCTAGTGGGAGCCGCACATGTGCATGAGCAGCAACGCCAACACGTAGGCTCACTGACCTGTTTCTCCAAGCGCGGATCTGGATCAGGGTAGGTCGCTATGCAAAGGGTCTTAAGATTTTGGAGGCATAAAGAGATCCTGAGCGAGAAGCCCTAAACTCCAAGTCCTGTAAGGGACTTCGGTCTGAGATAATGGCAGACTTCTTCTGGGCATCTCCCGCTAGTGAATAACCTTTTAGGGGAGAAGGATTCTCCATCATTGGACGTCTGCAAGAAGATGTTTATCCCCGCAGCCCCAAAGCCTTCGCCCGCAATCCCAAACTTCAAACTGGCAATCCTGAACTTGGAGAAGCTCTAAAGCCCTAAACCCTAAACCCCAAACTTAAGGGTTTTAGCTGGAGTTCAAGTGAGGTGCAGTGAGGCGGCTTCTTTGGGTAACCCGAAGCCCCGAGAGAAGAACCCCCTTTCATAGTGGCAGTCCTATTGGCTTTGGGGTTTTAGGGTTCAGGGTTTAGGGTAGTAATCACAGGTTGTTACCCTAAGCGCTAAACCCTAGTCCGTCTAGGGTTCAAGGTTCCTAAGCGGCTCTTTTCAAACCACGGGGTTGGGTTTACCAAGGTGCTCTCTCACTGATCTCTATAAGTGTAAACGGACCGTCTAAGCAAGACCAGGGCAATGGACAAAGGCGCCAAGCTCAAGGTGAGCTTTCTAGAAGCCCAGTAGGGCCCAGTAACCTGCAGAAGCTTTGAGTTTAGGGCCTAGGGTTTAGGCTTTAAAGCCAGATCTGAAATACTGGAAAAGCAACTGGAACATGACATCGAAGCTGTAGGGATAACAAGCCATTTTATGATCCCAGATTCCTGTTATCGTTATGGTAGAGGTGCCCTAGATTTTAAGCCCCTAAACCCTAAGTCTCTTGCAGACATGACCATGGGATGGTCATTGTTCAGGCCTTTACATAAACCTTGAATCCTATAGAACCTACTCTAGTCGTTTCCATTATCCTTTCCATTATCCCAATATGAGTTATAGTCTAAACTCCTAGTATCCCCCTTAGTAACCCCTATAGTAGTTCCCTATATAATCCCCTATATAACCCCCTTTAAGGAGTTTAGACTATAGCTCATATGACAGTAGTAGGTTTGCAGGACATAGGCAAGGCTTTACGGCTTAGGGCTTAGGGTTTCCGGGCCTTATGGTATTAGTTTCAGGATTTAGGGTTTACGGTTTGGGGTTTAGGGTTTAGGTTTCAGGGCATTATGGTAGTAAGTTTCCAGGCTGTAGTCAATGACGTGCCAGTGGCTGGTTGTATAGGAAGCTGGGCTTACCCTGAGCGTCCGGGTTGAGGGGAGCCGCGTACCGCAATCTGAAACCTTACGTTACCTTGAGCTTCAAATCCAAACATCATAAACACTAAACCCTAAACCCTTTCAGCTCTACAAACAAAAGCCTACTCGGAGGCTCAGAGGGGCTTAGTATGTGGTACTCAAACCCTAAACCCTAATCCCTAAACCCTAAACCAGGGGGCAACGTTTGGAATGATGAGGGCCGCTTCGTTTCTCACGGGGCTTAAGTATACGTACTCAGTCCCATGACCCTAGGGTTTAGGGTTTGGTAAACCCCTAAACCCTCAATCCCTAATCCCTAAACCCCAGACACCTTAAACCCTAAGTGTCCTATAATTAGGGCTGTTTTGCCGCGGAGGCTTTAGATCCTAACACCGGGGCTTTGAGCCCCGACCCCTAAACCAAATCCATTTGGGAGTTTCCCAAACTAGTGGCTTCCTAAACCCTGAAAAGCTGCATAATCCTGCGTGAACCTCATATTTCTGGGTAGGGCCCCTCCCTGAACCTTAGCTACCTAAACCATCCCTAATCGCTAAACCCTAAACCTTAACCGCGTACCCACAATCTAGGCTTGAAAGGAGAGACAGGTCACAACGCGGATCCCGTGATGTCGGCAGCGCAGACGCTGCCAAAACTGTAAGCTCTTCGCCTCCCCTTTTCGACGGTTGCCATAAAGGTTAAATAGGGCTTTCGAAGGATGATGGAAAAGAAAATGGAAACTACAGTGTAGGGCTCAGGGCTTAGGTTTTAAGACTTGAGATTTGGGACTTAGGGTTGATCCAGAAAATCTTGCACCAGGGTTTAGGGTTTAGGGTTACAACACGAACCCCACCCCATCCCCACCCCCCTTCCTCAACATTGCGGCGAACAAAGGTTGAAGTTCTGCAAGATTTCGGTCATCTGTCCTGGCTGCCTTCGTGCGATGTCGCTAAGAAGTTGTTGCAAGCATTCCTCTATCAACAGTGGGGCTTTGGATTTCGGATGTAGGGCCTATACGTTTTGGTTCTTAGAATTTGGGTTTGGATTGCATACCATACAAATTGCACATGGGGTTGCTCGAGGGTTCCCTTTAATCAGGGATATTTAAGTAGAACTCTGTTGATAATCACCATGTATCGAGAGGGAGCAGTTACAGGGGCTGTACAGGGGCAGTGGGAACCTTAAGCTCAGATCCGGAATCCCCAGTCCTAAGCCCTGAATCCTAAACCCCAAATGAGCCATGGTCTAAACTCATTAAAGGGGGATTATATAGGGGAGTCTTATGGGGGTTATTAAGGGGGATACTAGGAGTTTAGACTATAGCCCAAAGAAGATTCCAAACGGAGCGGTCTGAGCCACGCGGTTTCGGGTTTTCCCTAAACTTGGGGTCCGAGTCCTGAAGCCCATATAAGCCCTAAAGCCTAAATAGGGTTTAGGGTCTAGGGTTTCAAGCCTAAACCCTGAACCCCAAACCCAAACTGCAAGAAAAGGGGAAGAAATCTTTTTGTAAGACCTATGCTGCGAGAAGGTGATGCTGAGCCAGGCTTTCCAAGACCGGACTGCACTCAAGAGGGATTAGGGTCAGTGGTTTATGGTTTAGGGTTTAGGTGTTTAGGGTGTAGGGTTTAGGATTTAGGGGTTTCGGGTTCAGGGGTCTAGGGTTTAGTGTGTAAGGGTTTAGAGGTTTAGGGTTTTCCTGACGTTGATATCCGTATTAAGGCTGAGGGTATATGTAGAGTTAAGTCGGCAAAGAACGGCCAAAAGTCCATACACAACAAATCCAAAGGCCTTTTTTCTACATACTTTCGAGGCTTAGCCAAGATGATTTGTGCCAAGGATCCCCACACCTTACCCTAAACGTTATAAAGCTATACCCCAAACCTTAAGCTCTACCCTCTAAACCCTAAGCCCTACGAACGACAGATCCTGTGAGCCCATAGGTAATGGAAGGGGGGTTTAGGGGTTTAGGATTAAGGGTTTGGGGTTTAAGGCTCAGGACGAAGGTTTTTCTAGTTCTAGAAATCAAGCCTGATATGATATATTCTAAACTCCATAACCAGGGGGTTATATAGGGGATAATACGGGGGAGTACTATAGGGGCTATTAAGGGGGATACTAGGAGTTTAGACTGTAGCTCACGTGTGTGTATAGTGGTAGTTCAGAAGGAAGTTTCCCATTATGCACAACCAACTACTGATATTTTGGAGAGCGACCTCCATAGTGACCCACCTGAGAACTACTTACCTAGAGGTTTCCTCGAAAATGGCTTCGGGTTTAGGGTATAAGAGTTTAGGGTTTAGGCGGGTTTCGGCTGAAGTCCCAAGAGCCCCACCCGTCTTTGCAGAATGCACGGACATGGGTCGGGTCATTATGGATATTTCCCAAATAGACCTCATAGAACCCGGAAGGAAGAACCCCGCTTTGATCCCCTGACGGTCCTAGGGTCCTCGAACCCTAAACTCCAAATCCCCTACTTACATTAATATATATATATATATTTGTGTATGTCTATATATATATATGTATATATAGATACACATAGAAAATAAATAGAAAATGGATAGACATGCATAGGTCTTTACACACACACACACATCTCAGATGCCCCCTATTTTGATTTTCAGGTTGAAGCCATTGGGCAGCTAGTATGGGCCCTTAATCTTGGACTTTTATATACCTCCTATATACCCTATATGTACCCTTTGAAGCCCGTTAGAATCGCCCTAAAAGGCCTAAGTGCCAGTACTTCTAACCTTTGATGTTGAGAGACTTCCTGAACCCTAAACCCTTAGCCAGAGGAGGTTATATACTCCCCTATTTAGCCCCATTTAAGGAGCTTAGAGTATAACTCTCATGGCATTTTGATGTTCCAACCCCTAAACCCTACATAGCCCCCCTTTTTGGGAGTGCAGACTATACCCTAGACCCTAAACCCCCAGCCCTAAACCCTAAACCCCTAAACCATAAACCCTAAACCCCTAAACCCCAAGCCCTAAACCCTAAACCCCATAGCTCATATGTCTGGCAGTCCGGGCCTGCGTTCAGCAACATCTTATTTCAAAAGCTTATGCTGCTGCATCCCAGCTTTAGGATTCAAAGCTTCGGGTCTAGGACTTAGGACTTAGGGTTTAGGATTTAGGGCGTAGGATTTAGGATTTAGGCTTTAGGGTTCAGGCTTTAGGGTTTAGGGTTTAGGATTTAGGCTCTAGGATTCTTCAGCTCCAGGATTTAGTGGCTGAGGGTACAAGGTTCGGGGTAAGGGTTTCCTTCTCATGGCTTGCTAGGGTTTTGAGTTTAGGGTTCAGGATTTAGGGCTAGAAGCTTCTAGAAGATTTGATTCCCATTTCCTTTCTTTTTCTAGAACCGGCTCTTGTGATTCTAGCGTAACTTCTGCTCCGGACTCACAAGCTGAGCAAGTCTCATGATTTAAAGAAGAACTCCATGTAGGGCGGCAGACTCTCTCGGAGTTGGCATTACAGGGGTCTGGGGGTCTGGGTTTAGAATGACAAGGATTTTGGTAAACCCCCCCAAGTTAGGACGCTATGAGACCAAAATCCTTTGATTATAGAAGTGTGTGTCAACATCTCATCAGGGCCAAAGGTTCTTTTTCCTAGGTCGCTTAGGCGTGGGTCACCGGGTCACCCGCTACTACAGTCTCCTGGTCCTCTGGTTCTGTGGTTCTCTCGTTTCCTGGTCCCGGGTCCCCAAAACCCTAAACTCTGGTCATCTTTGTGACTCCTCAGATGGGCTCATTGACGGCAATGGTTTCCTTCCCGATGCCCCCCGCTGGTGTGTAAATCGCATGCAGCTAGAAAATCAGACTATTACATGGCGAGTCTTCACAAGCAACATGTGAGCCCTCGGTGCGCTTGAGGTCATTAAGCACCCTCGCGTGCTTTAGCGAAGGCAAACTAATGCTTAACAACACCAAGCAGGATCTATCACATCCGGACGTTGCAGTCATGAATCTTCACATGGGTTCGACGTCTTCTGACTTTTGCACATTGGGTGCGGGTCCGTCCACAAACCCCCGCTGCTGTAGAACACGCAGGCAGTCAGACAACATGCGAATCCTGAGATTATTAGTCCTCGTCATGTTTTGCACGCGTGGGGCTGCACGCCCGCAACCTCCTCGCTGTCCTATTAGGTCCCTTCCCCTAAGGGTCCAAGGACCCAAATAATAGGGTTTTGGGGCTCAAATACCATTAACATTATAGTATTTGGGCCCTAAAGCCCCATTATTTGGGTCCTTGGACCCTTAGGGTTCACTATGAGAGGCAGGCGTCTCTGGTTGCCTAGTCTTGTCCTGAAGCCTTAGCTTTCCACCTTGCCATGAAGGAATAAGCAGGTCGGGATCGCCTTCCCTGTGTGCGTCGTCTTTCTTGGACCCTCAATGTTTGGGCTCTCATAAACCCTAAACCCTAAACCCAACATGTCTTCTCTGCGTGTTGGAAGTGCGAAAGTTCCAAGACTCACAGGGATCTGGCAGGTCGGGGTCGCCATCCTCGTGCCTGTCATCGTTTTTGGGCCGTGATAATGTAGATCCGTGATTAGTAAACCCCTTCCTTTTTAAGGGCCTTCATTCATATTAGGATCCCTATTGTATTCCCTATTCAGGAAGGGTGTTTATTAATAAGGGGTCTACATTATCTTCCTTGCGTGTCAAAAAATGTCTGCAATCACAGGATGAAGGTTGCCCCCCTCCAAAAAGGGGAAGAAACCCTCCGCCGTCTCAGCAGGGCCATGGATCCCAGACCTTCAAGAGGATCCCAAAAAATGGACCCCCCCCCCCTCAATAGGAATCCATTACTACATTGGGGAAACTGAGGGATTATCAGGGAGTTCCCTAAACCCTAAACCATACACCCTACATTCTAAACCTTAAACTCTACATCCTAAACTCTAAATTAGGGGGTTCCAATTTGGGGATTCTTTAGGGGGTCTAGGATTGTGTAGTGGGTGACCCAGCCAGCTGAAGCTGGTTCAGTGGGTGGAAAAAACCGGCAAAGCCAGACCCAGACTCTGTTTCCCAAATGGGTCTAGGGCTTAGGGTTTGAGGTTTTGGAG
>CAJNIZ010004514.1:72476-121972 GCA_905231905.1 Symbiodinium pilosum | reverse complement strand
GTTCCTGAAAATACTTTTTAATTTCTGTTACCTAGAATCCTAATATTTAGCTGAAATTATAATTTCTACTGGGGTTCCAAATCCCTTAGAGTAGGGTCTGGGCTTAGGTAATGAAACCCTCAACCGAGCGAAGCCTGCGGCGGAAGTTCTTGGCGACCTTGCCCCGCTCAACTTGCAGGTTGGTAGTATGGAATGAAGGAGCGGAAAAGGAAAATGGCAGCTGCTATCTAGGGTTTACGGTTGGGGGATACAGGAATGGAAAGAAAAGTGGAAGCTAGTGCTTAGGCCGAGGGAATAAAAGAATGGAAAAGAAATTGCAATGGTATCAAGGGTTATATAGACTATTATTATCTAAATGCTAAACCCTACTGTAGGGATCCCTTGACCCATTCCCCTCTCACAACCAGCAACTCAAGTAAGACATGGTGGACCACTGCAACCGGCAACTTGTGAGTGGTATTCTTCAGGTCGGCGGTTTGGGTCTTTAGGGTTTTGGGTTTTGGGTTACGGTTTAGCGTTGGGGTTTAGGATTGGGATCCCACCCGCTACTAGTGATCACAAGCTGCAAAGGTATATATAGTAGGGTGCCTATGCCTGTTAGTGGGTGGGGTCCCAACCAAAAGTATTTGTAAGTGGACATTCGTCCACCACAGGCCCCCGGGTTTAGGGTTGAAAGTTCAGGAGCTTTTCGAGCGACCCCAGAGGGAAGGCTATATACAAGGTTTGCAGCCCGCTCAATTTAAACCTCCAAAAAGATCAATTTAGGGTTTAGTGTAAATTGAGAGCCCCCTGCTCCTTAGGCCAGAGACATCAATGGTTTTCCATCATGGGTTTTCCTTCCTACTCCTCTCTATAATGCTCTCTGGGTTTCCCAAAGGAAAACAAACCCGGGTGAGAGGCGGTGGTAGTACAGGGGGTAGTACAGGAACCCATGGAATGCAGGAATATAGTGGGAGTATTAGAGGGAACCCATGAAACCGCTATGTTGCCAAAAGCTGCCTCCAATCTATCGCACCCCTCGACGGAGTGCTTCACAGCCACGCAGTTTAGACCATAAAGTTGGCTTATTAGTGCAGTTTAGGGTTTAGGGCTTCAGAGCTTGGGGTTTAGGGTTGAGGTTGGGTACTGCCCCCCCTCACTACCAGTTGGATAATAAATACACTATGGTTACATATATATATATAGCCCTTAATAGCACCCCTAATATAGACCGTTACTGGGTGGGGGGCAGTACCCAAGGTTGAGGGTTTAGGGAGTTTGGAGTTTAGCTCTCAGGTTGAAAATGCAAGCATCAGGGACTTCAAAAAGTAGTGCTCAAGAGCAGGGCCGGTAGGGCTTAGGCCTTCTACCCTTGTAGTCCCCCTTAAGTAGATAGAATATGGCTTTGGGTATATTATAATAAGATTCCCCATATACCCCCTATCTACTTAAGGGGGACTATAAATCCTTAGGCTGCAGACCGTTCAACTTGACAACCAACACAGTTTGGGGGTTTAGGGTTTACGCTTTCTAGTCCGCAACAGGTACTGAACCCTAGACCCCAAAAGTGTGGGCCAGCAACCCAGCTACCTAAACCCCAAATCCCTCAACCCTAAACCCTGGACCCCAAATCCTAAACTCCAAACATGGCATCCTTCACCCCAACTCCTGCTTCGCGAAGTCTGAACCCCAAACCGGCGGAAAACAAAAACATCCAGGCACAAATCTTGCCAACAGCACCCCTGCTGCCTTCGCCTCAGGTCGTTCTGACTTGGTGAAATTTGAGCTAAAATCTAAACTCCCTTAAAAGGGTTATGTAGGGGATTATATAGGGGAGTCCTATAGGGGTTATTAAGGAGGATACCAGGAGTTTAGACTATAGCTCATTTGGGTTTTTAGGATTTTAGGGTTTAGGATCTGGGGTTTAGTCAGGTGTTGGCCCAATAAAACAATCGCTCCGCCCCAGAAATAGTACAGCCCGTCCACTCCCCCGCCCTGAAGATTCATTATTGGGGTGGAGTCTTATTATAAAGAATGATACTTCCACCTTGATTTCCATTGAAATTCTGCTGAAATCATAATCAACTTATTATTAGCGCTGATCAGATGTAGATAACTTTTGTACAAGGCCTTGGCAAAACAGGAAAGCAAGGAGGTCTCTAACTCCAAGCAAATAGCACATTTTCCTTCATTAAAACCTGGAAGCCGACAAGAGACAAAGAGGTCGAGGAGATCCTTGGTTCCAATAAACTTTCTAATAGACTAGGTACCCCAGTAGTACCCTTTTACCCTTTTTGTTGGGGAGGTTCCTTATTAAAACTGAATAGTAGAAAAAAGGGTACCCTTATGATTAAGGGGTCACTTGGGAACCTAGATTGCAGATTCTTCAATACAAAGCCATTTCACGGAAAGCCTGACAAAAGCAATAAAAGTTGGAGGTTCCTGTTCCCTTGTCATTCCATTGGTAGTTTCCTGTACCCTCAAATAGTATAATCCTTAGTCTGGGACCCAAAAAGGTATCCCGAATTTCGGGAAACCCCCATATAGTGACCGCCGCTCATTACCTCTCAACCTGCGTCCTTCATCATCAGCCCTTTTAAAAAGTGGTCTTGGCCGGTTTAGTGTAGTCCCTCCCTCTAGCATTAAAGCCCCCCAACCCCCCTAATATTAAATAGTCCCCATTGAAGAATGTTATAACTTTTGGTAGTATTTAACACCAGGGGGGATTAATATTAGCAGGTTAAAGGGATTTCTTCTAAGATTATCGATTCTCTGGCAAGGGAATGTCATTGTTACGGGGGTTCATTCGCAGAGGGGGGTATTTATATGGAGTGTCCTAATGTAGGAGTGAGGAGACCAGGCAGTGGAATCCATGGTTGTCTCTTGCATAGTCCATAATTAGTTCATCTAGTCGTTTGGACTCCCACACCATCTAATTATCTAGCTCCCTGCACTGATATAGGAAGGACCCCAAACAGGACCACAATGCTTCGCATCAAGGCCGATGTCCATGCCCAGCTACACTATCTCCGCCAGTACCTCCCCGCGCCTGGCAACAACAGGCGAGGAAGACGCTTATGGTTCCGGGGCACGGGGTTGCAGGAATGCAGAAACGGATCGGCATACTAGCCCCTACATGATGCTCTCTAATTGACTGGAACCCCATCGTATCTGTATGTATATATATATATATATGTGGTGTCCTTCAATTTATTCCCAATCTTCCAAGAGCTTCCTCCTTCGGAAATCTACGAAGAGGCGGGCAAGCTAGCACCGACCTATCTCAGCTACGCCGGAATGTCGGCTTTATTGGTCGTCAGTAAGTTCTTGATCGGGACCGAATCAGTAAACATGGGGAACATGATTTCGAGTTCAGGGTTAAGAGCATTGGATCTTAGGGTTTAGGGTTTAGGATCTTAGGGTTTGAGGCTTAGGGAACATGATGCAAGGATGGAAATGAGGACCCCAAACAGGTAACCCTAAAAACATAGTAGGAATATCATAGGGACATACCTACCAGGGTCCTTAAATTACCGTTCTGTCTATTCCTACTATCTGTGCGGCGTAGTGTGTAAGGGTTTAGGGTTCAGATATTATCTTCTTGAATTTCCCGATCTGGGGTACCCCTGTACAGTCCTGCTACATTTTCGCCTCCGCCTTGGGGTTTAGGGTTCCCCCGAAGCACCATTTCTCACAGTTCCCATATGAACTATAGTCTAGACTCCTAGTATCCCCTTCGATAACCCCTATGATACTCCTCTATACAATCCCCTATGTCACTCCAATTAAGGAAACCCTAAACCCTCAACAAGGGGGCTTATGTATTCCCCCGTATAACCCCTTTAATGAGTTTAGACTATAGCTCATATTTTCTTATCATAGGGCCCGGGGATCCCCTAAGCCTAAACCTACACGCCTTTGTTTTTGAGGGGTTCAGGATTTGAGGTTTAGGATCTTAGGGTTTAGGGTTTAGGGTTTCGGATCTCAGGGTTCAGGGCTTAGGGTGTCAGGTTTAGGGTCTAGGGGTTTAGGGCTTAAGATTTAGGATTTTAGGGCTTGGGAATTTAGGGTTTCGGGCTTAGGGTTTAGGATTTTAATCTTAGGGTTAGTTTTGAGGTTTAGGGCTTAAGATCTTGGATTTGGGGTTTGAGGTTTTGGTTTTAGGATTTAGGGTGACACGTCTTGGATAATTACTCATTTCCTTTACTGTGGTATCAGGAACCCTATTCATAAACGATTTCGGGGGCCTTTGCACAGGTTCCGTGGCGCCAGTAACCTTTATCCCGGCGGTGCCGGCCGTTGCAGGGGGAACCCCTGCCCGGGGCTCGGGAACGTCGGGGTCATTTGGAAGAGGCTTACATACAGAATATATAGAGCAAGCAGTGCGGGTCCTTATATGGGAACATGAGGATGCGTATCCGCACTGCGTCTACCTTTCTAGGTTTTCCAGAGGGCTCTGAGAGTATTTGTTTGGTGTACAATACTGGGGACTCTGGTTTTGAATCAGTTGTGATCATTTTGTACTGCAGTCTGTCGGTGCTAGCGCAAAATCATGAGAAACATCTGGGAAAATTGTGGTTTCCCTAAATGAGGGGTACCCTGTTGGGGTCCTCTTATTTTGGGAAACTACCATGTGTCAGGAAGACTTGGTTATGTTACCTTATAGAACCTTATACAACCCCTATATGACCCTATACCCGCTTATAAACTTACATAACCCCTTGTAAGGGAACCTTGAAACACACCCGCTAAGAACAAGCAGGCGTGTGGGTGCATGTCATTGGGTCATGGGATAGCTGCCACCCTCAGGGTTTAGGGTGTCAGGTGCCTGCGCCGTAAGATAAACCATAAAGATCCTAACATAGCAGAATAAACTCCTGTAATCCCTTTCAGGAAAAACCCGAAACCCCTATACAACCCTATCTCAGCCCTATATAAACTTATATAAGCCCTATATAACCTTATATGAGCCCTATATATATAACCTTACATAAGCCCTATACATATAACCTTATATAAGCCCTATATAACCCTCTCGGAAAACAGGATGTTCAGTGGGGAGGTCTTGAGGTCTTCGGGGGCTCATGATGTTGGTTTTGAGGTTAGGTTTGCCAGGTTGGCCCAACACCTCTTGAGAAAGGGAGATGCCAGAATACCGTATAAGAACATTGAAGTATAATAGCCTAATCCATGTTGCGTTCCTCTGTGAAGGTTTTGCTTGGAGCTATACACCTGAATTACAGGTTCAACATTTGCGAGACATAATCTCACAGTAAGTCATTTTCGTTTTGCAGGGGGGCCCAGGCTCGGTATCAACTACTACAAGGTTCCTGAAAATAATTTTTAATTTCTGTTACCTAGAATCCTAATATTTAGCTGAAATTATAATTTCTACTGGGGTTCCAAATCCCTTAGAGACTAGTGTAGGCTGAAGAGCGAGTTTGGGTCCTGCTAGACCCATTGTAGCTGCAGCTTAATGCGTGACCCTGTAAGCACACTCTCATCCCGTTTGTGTTTGCTACACAGTCTCATAGTAGCAATAATGGTGATAGTATAACCATTGGTAACAGTAGTGAAAATTAGCGAAAGTAGTAACAATAGTAAGGTTTCAGGTCGGCCCTAAACACTCTCCGACTGAGGTAGCCGCTACCCCGGCAAGGGTACGTCACCCAGCTTATGGGGCAAGTGAATTGAATCAAGGTTTGGGATGGTTTCTACAACTGCAGGTATAGTTTCGTTATGTCCTAAAACCCACCCTAAAGCGCTAAACCCTACACAAAGCTACAAATTGGGTTCCCCCCAAACCTGCAACCTGGAGCACACTCACCCCAATTACACATTGAATTTCAAGACTCCGGGGAAATCAAATAGGAACTAGAGTTCTAGGGCTTAGGCAACCCGAGGGTCAGGGGGAATTAGTAGGTACGCTCACAACCCTATTACCTTCCCTCAACAGCCCCCACCCCTGGAAGGATCTAGAAAGTAGAACCCCCCTTTTGTTACCCTATACTACTGTTCTAAGAACCTGGAGGGGCTACTTTCTAGATCCGACCAGGGGTCTAGGAGGAAAACCCCCTCTCCCGTCCAAAGGACTGTAGTCTTTATGGGGACCGTTCCATCTAAACTAGGGCCTACCTTGTTTAGGGTTTAGTAACCCTCAGTATATGCTAAATAGCCCCTGCTATTAAAGAAGTGCATTCCACATTCCGAAGGCTTCTATTTGATAGCAAGGCCCAATCCAAGAGGCCTGAACCTGAACCCCAAACCCTGAATCCAAATTCAGCAAAATATGTGTGTGCATATATATATGTATATATGAATCATGACCTGTAGTTTAAACTCCTTAAAGGGTGGTTATATAGGGGAGTACTATAGAGGTTATGTAGGGGAGTAGAAGAAGTTTAGATTATACCACATATATATATATGCATAGATTTGATGCTGTGTGGTTTCAGAGTGCTTTTCAGGAGCAGTTCAGCCCCAGGAAAAAGAAGAAGTCTTTCCTGGCTGCATGAAATCTTAAGGAAACCTTTCGAAAGGGAGCGGGGAGGGTGTCCTTGAAGCCCTATAACCCCACTAGAGCCCCTTTATATCCCCCATACAGCCCCAACATAACCCCTAATAGTTTCCATTTTCTTTTCAATTATCCCCATATATGACACAATACCAGTTTCCATTTCAAGTCCCATGTTCTGTTGGGATTGCTGGCAGCAATGTAGTGCGACACTAAAACCAGGCGGACCCCTCCACCGTGAACCCTAAATATTTTCTGACCAGCTTGTCTGTGAAGTGCCATAGCGAGTGATGTCCTGACGTTGACTCCTTCGGGGAGCGACGCGGGACAGCACCCTGATACTCTCTCACAGAAGGCTTCGGTCAGAAAGCCATGGGATAGCAAAGCGGTTCTGCTTGCGTTTTAGTGTCGGGTTGTCTTGCTGCACTTGCTTTCTTGTCTCTAACTTTTCTGATGGTGCCCGGGGCTTCCCACAGCATCCACCACCGCAGGCCCCCCCCCATCGCCACCATCATCTTTACGCTCCGAAGGTTTAGGGTTTAGGGTGCAGTTCTTTGGCATTCGAGCCCATATTGAACCCTTGAGATTCTGGGATCCCAGCTTCTGCAGCGAACGAGGGGCGCATGAGCTCCGCGATTGGGGTCACATCCCGACATTTCCCCGAAACTCTAAACGCTTTGCCCCTCTTGAACTTGCGGCTCCCTGAGGCCATCCGCTAGAATGACCGGGAGCCTTGCAAAGAAGTAACTTTGTTTCTCGGGAGGTCTCTGGGACAGGACAGCGATATTCGTGGAAAGCAGGACAGCTGGAAGACCCAGCGCAGCAAGATACAGGACAATAAGAATAACAAGTGTGAGAGAAAGAGAGAGACAAGGATGCTGAGCAAACTAGCAGTCGACTCCTGTCAAATCCTCATACAAGAAGCATTCGGCAATATTGGTATGTCCAGGGCGCCCCTAGAAAAACGGCTCTTGAGGTCTCGTGCGGCCTTCATCAACATCTCCACCTAGACTACCCTTAGCCCTAAACGCTTAAACTAGGCTTTGCGGTGTAGGGTTAACCCTAAACTGCGTGTAGGTTTGATGATCAACCGGTTAGTTGGGTACTTCACTGCCCTTCATGTTCCACCGAACCTCTCATCCAAGTTCTACCAGGTTTAGGGTTTTGGGTCTTCCACGACCCCAATAAAAACAAGACTTCCTTGATTCACTTTGAGTTATTGCCAACTTGCTGGTAAGAAATGCTACGAAACCTACCTGTACAATCAGTTAGTGTATGCTAGGGTTGGGGGCTTAGGGTTTAGGATGCTTCATTCTTGATGATATCTGATAGCTACGAGGATGCTGCAGCAGCCGTGTTATGGACCGCGGCTTTAGTTGGGTAACGCGGAAGTCTGAATATTCAGGACGAGTGTCCTTGAGATGTAGCTTGGACCTTAGACCCTTAACCCTTTGAGATTCCCTCATACTCCTATTGAAGTTACCTAAGGGCTAGCCCTTGGTAGGGGTCCTCATAAATGCCACGTAGGAGTGTCCCTTCGTATCCTCATAGAATTCGTGCATGATCTACCGATAAACCCCCCGCTCAGTTTCGATATTTGGGCCCAAGCTTAATCCCTGAACTCTTTTTCCCAGCACTGTTCTAGTGATTTCAGGCCGTTATATTGATCCTTGAACGCGGAAGCATATCAGCTTCCTCTCCAACAACAGCGAGGGTGTGGTTCAGGACCCTCCTTAAGGTTGAGGGATGAGGGTTCAGGGACATGCTCAGAGTGCTTAAATGTCGCATTTTCTTCTCCGTTTGAGCCATAGACTAAACTCCTCAAAATGCCGTCTTGGCTGTGGCTACGGTATGAGCCTGCCCATGGCCCATCCGTTTAGATCATCATGGTGATGTTTGGGCAAGCCCTGATATTTCCATTTGATTCTCCATGTAGAGGTTATTATTCGCGATGAGATCCCCTAGACTCCAATGAAACTCCCCAAACCCGAAATCCTAGATTCCAGCGAAATAAGCCTAAAGCCAAAACCCTAAATTCCGCAAACTTGCGAGCAACCTGCCCGAGATGGCCTCGGTAGTAGTTCGTGAATTAGCCCCCTGCGGATGTCAGCAAAGAAGCGTCCACCTCTCGGCCAGAAGAGTGAGAGTTTAAAAGGGTTCAGGGTTAGGGTTTAGGGTGCTTTATAAGCCCATACATATGTACATATATTCCCAGCTTCCATGTCATGTTTCATGTTCTTTTCCATTTGATTCTCCGAACAAACCAATTCAGAAACTAAAAAATCACCGTTTCAGTAATTAAGGATCCCCGATTCATCAACTGAAAATCCACCGATTCTTAAATCTGCATTGTTGGGGCATTGACCCTATGTAACCCCCAAACTGCGATGGAAACTCGGCTAGGCTCCAATTTTGCTTAGCTTGGGTGATGGTAGTTCATCAGAACACCAACAGGTGCGTAGTTTCCAGGTGGGTACCCCATATACAGCTATTATAAGTGTCATGGAGCTATATGAGATTTATATAGGCGTCGTTTGAAGCTACCCACTTGATAACACCCTAAACCCTAAACCGCTGCTTCTTTGAGTTCATATTTCCATCACAAAGGTCCTTCTAGACTTGAGGCTGCGATAAACTTACAGGTGCTTGAGGGAGATTGGAGGAGTGGATCCCTGTAATAATCCCTGTGGGTGTTTAGGGTTTGGGGTTTAGGACATAATCTGCATAAATAGAGTGGATCCCTATAATAATCCCGACATAATCCCCATCTATACCCCTAAAATGGTACCTATATTTGCTCCCCCGTGCCCCTTAAGCACCAATGAGCAAAATACGGCTGAGCCAAGAGTCTGCATCGCGGTTCTTCAGCCTCCCTAAACCCTAAACCCTAAACTTAAACCCAACCCTAAACCCCAAACACATTCTGCTCTGCCTGCAGCGCAGAGTATAGCAAAGATGACCTTCGGTTAGCTGGGAATGAAGGAATGGATCCTTATAATCCCTATATAGCCCATTGTAGCAGCTTCCATATTATCTTCAATTCCTTCTAAACCCTAATCCCTAAACCCTATCTAACCCATGATAGTAGCTCCCATTTTCTTTTGCATGCCTTCATTCCAAGCTAACCAAAGGCCAGAAATATTATCGAGCCCATATCGCAGGGAGGTTGACAGTCGGAATCCCCCCCACTCCCCTGAATAATTCAAGCGCCCATTATGTGGTATTATAAGTTGGGAGATTTAATATTAGGATGGCTGGGGGGCTTAAAAGTAGGGGAGAGGATTAGCATCTTCGGGCCCGCACACACCGGACAGATTAGACTTTGTTTAAGCCGGTGTACCCAAATCATTAGACAACTAAACTCTAGTTTCACGGGCCATTAAGTCTTTCGGACTCTCGGCTCAAGACTTGGGTTGTTTTCTGCCGCGCCTAATGTTTAAGGGTACCAAAATGGACCCTAATTTTGGGAACTACACCTTACAGTACTGGTGGTAAGGAACGAGAAATGCGGATTTGGACCACAGCGGCTGCTCCATGCCTCGAACGAAAAACCCTTTTGTTAGCCCAAACCGGATTTTTCAGGTGGGTAAGTTTCTCCCGTTTCAGCCTTACCTAGCCCTTACATACTCCTAGGCTCCCCTTACAAGGCCTATAGACGTCTTATGTAAGGGTATAGTCCCCCTTAAGTAGATAGAATATGGCATTGGGTATATTGTGATAAGTTCCCTATATACCCATATCCTATCTACTTAAGGGGGACTATACCCACGTGGAAACTCCCCACCTGAAAGTTCCCTTAAATAAAGTGCCGCGGGCTGGACGCGTCCTGGCAAGCCTGCAAACTGCTGAGTGAAGCTGCGTGCCAAGCCTTCCGAAATGCCAGAAAATCGGGCGCTAATGGATGAGAGATGCATTATGAGGTCCATGATTTGAGGTTCTCTTATAAAAAGTGGTTTTATGGATGTATATTGGCCTATATAAGGCTTCATAGGTCCAAGAGCTTCCTAAAGTTGCGGGTCCTTTTTTCGTATCCCTCCTGAGGATGATAGCATGTTGGGGTGTATACTGCGGAACCATGTTTTGGAAAACTACCAATGTGTAGAAGCCTGAGGAAGTCTCATTGCAATCCTTCTAGCATAGTATGACCTGTCCTTGAAACCTATAGTCCCCCTTAAGTAGATAGAATATGGCTTTGGATATAGTATAACAAGATCGCCATATACCCATTCTATCTACTTAAGGGGGACTATAGAGATTCTAACCTCATTTTCTATTCCTGTTTCCAAAACTCTCGAGAAATTCCCTTTTTTACCAGCCAAATCTTTAATCGATCTGAGCCCTCAGGGCTTTGTTTGGCCATTCCCAGATGGTAGCTGGTACTGGGCCGACTGCGCACGAGAGGTGCGTAACATGCCTACTTCTCGCCTCCACGATATCCCCAAAAGTCCCAAAAGCCCACGTAACACTGCACCACCCATGAAAACTCCTTAAGCGCTCATACTTCGAACCTACCTCCGTGGGATGTAGTCGCGTCTCCAGAACACAGCGGGACTGGGTTTTAGGATTTGGGGCTCAGAGTTGTTCTTAATGATTGGTAGGTATCGTTATGCTTGGTCGCAAAGGATTGCAAGGTCTGTTGGTTGGAGTCCAAGTATAAGGCAAGAATGTAGGGACTAAGCTCTTCGGATTGCGGGCCTCCCCACGTGCAGATGTACGGCCTAGTATTAATACTCGCATGCTACCGCTCATCATTCATATTTGCACATAGCCTCAAACCTCCCAAGATTTTGGGTTTAAGGTCCAGGGTTTAGGGCTTCAGCAGCTCCAATGCCCATCTAAAAACCCAAAACCCGGACAAAAATTGAAAGCCCAAAACAAGTCCTATGATACTACTGTCCGTTTACAAGTGACATATATGGGCACTCATGTGAGTTTGGGGCAGGGTAGACAAAGCCTACAACCACCTAGTTAATAGTGCACCCGAGATATCACCTTAGAACAGTGCCCCCAAAAAGGCAAGTGTAGAAAGAGTATGCCCTAAAACCCTTAAACCCGAAACCCTTAAACCCTAAACCCTAAACCTTAAACCCTAAACATTAACAGATCCCTGTATCGGTGTGATAAGGTGGGGGTTGTCTGAGAGGTTCACCCTCAAGCCGGGGGGGGATCAGGGGGACCTTAGCAGGTATACCTGTTTAGCGTTTAGGGTTTAGGATTTATGGTTTAGGAATTATGCCCCCGGTATCTGGGTTTTAGTACGTACACTACGTCCCCCTGACCCTAAACCCTAAACCCTAAACCCTATATAACCCATGATAGTAGTTTCCATGTTCTTTTCCATTATCCCTCTAGAACCCCAAGACATACCCTATAATTCCTACATAAAGCCCTTATATAGACCCTATCATCCCAGTAGTTTCCATTTTCTTTACCATTATCCCCTAAATAACCATAAGGATACCGTTTTACTGCGCCCTAAACCCAAGACACCGGACATCAAGGCTTGGCCTTTAGACAGAAAGTTCTCCCGGAGCCAACGGGCAGAGGGGCAGCCTCTAGGCATAAGAATTCTGACGCAATGATAGTCCCCTTAAGTAGATAAAATGTGGGGTAGATGGGGATCTTATGGTAATAGACCGGAAGTCATAGTCTATCTACTTAAGGGGGACTATAAGGGTTTAGTCCTTCTGAGATGCAGCAGTTGCAATCTTAGTAGCTGGGTAGGTACGCTTTGCATGCTTTGTTGGTTCCTATAATCCCGTCATAGCGAAATATGTAGGATGTTTTTGCCGTATATAAACCTTATATAAACCCTTCATGTGTAGATATCCCCATATGAATTCCATATACCCCCTATGCAACAAGGTATAATCCTAGAACCCTAACAGTCCAAAACATTTTACCCCGAAACTAACATGGAATGGCGCGCAATGGTAGCAGGAAAAAGAGGGTTCAAGAAAAGTCATGATAGCAATGATGGTAATAATGTTGCAGTTGTGGCAGTGGTAATGTTGGTGCTAGAGGAGGATCTAGAGGCATAGGTAGTGTGTGGTGGTAGTGGCAGCCACGGCATCATCCATACTAGTTGTTCCAGCACTCACCATGCACACCTTTTGAGCTATAGCCTAAACTCCTAGTATCCCCCTTAGTAACCCCTATGGAAGTCTCGTATACAACCCCCTATATAACGCTTTTTAAAGAGTTTAGACTATCGTTCAATCCTCGGTTCTCAACGGTACCAGTCTTGCTAAGGTCACTATGACTGGGTGGGGGGTTCCACCTAAGGTATTGCTGTCATTTACTGCTGGGCAAACATTTTTCAACCTAAACACTAAACCCCAAGATTTCTCGCCAGACAAACATTGAAAGAGCCCGTGGGCCAGTGGGCGTAGAAGGCCGGCAGCAAGTCTTTTGCATCCGGCCCCAAGAAGCATATGGCAAAATGCAGGTTCATGTAGGGTTGAGGGTTTCAGGCCCAAAAAAACAGAGTTCCAGCGGCAGGGTATCGTTGCACAGCTGTCATGGTTCAGGTGCTCGATGCAGGCTCAAACCAGGCGTTTAAACGATAGGTTTGTAACCAGGTGAGAAAACATGTCAAGATTTGTTGCCTTCCTCCTTGCATCATACCAGCTGTTTGAGACCACTTGGCCGTGCAATGATGAGGGACTGGGAGGTTCAGCGGGACTTGGTAAGTATACCTATAGACCGTATAAGCCATTTGATAACCCGAGATATCCCCATTATTGATCTCCTTACTAAGTCCCCCTGACCCTCCTCAAGGCGCTCACTGGTATGCGAAGCAACAGAGTGCGTAGAGATAAGAGTGTCAAACCGTTAGCAGCTCCAAATGCCTCATTAGTCAGATCCGTCTGGATTTTTTCTAAGATTAGAGTTGGTTGCTCAGGGGGCGGCACGGTGAATGGGGCTTAACTGAAGCCCTACAGCCGGAGCAACTCATTGTCAATGCAACGAAAAGAGCGAGCAGCTCAAGAAAAGGCTTCGTCTCAGGGTTGAGGGTTTAGGGTTTGAGGGATCAGGGGTCCAGCTATCCTCCCCCAGACTAACATTACCATAATGGGTATATGTATAGTAACTGATAGGGTTTCCCCAGTATAGTAACTTAAGTTAAGGTACCATAATGGGTGTATATATACAGTAATCAATGGAAACCTCCCTACGAAGCCAATTCTTGCTTCTGGGATTGAATATTCGCTTGGGGGATGTAGGCGTCCCGTGCGTGCAGGGGACTACCAATTTTACAGCGGAGGCCCTCAACCGCTATAGGTTGCAATATAGTTTGTGGCAGTAAACATGGCTGAACCCTAAACCTGGGTTTAGGGATGAAGGATTTACGAACATATGAAGGCCAATGAGTACGGGCCATGCAGGTTGATTGCAGATCAGATTTTGCCAAGGGCCTGGAGCTTCTCAAATCCCAAGAGGGGCACCCTTCCAATCTTCCTGAAGCTTAAGGTCTTGCGGATACCCTATTTTCAGGAAGCCCCCATGTGAAGGATGAGACTTACCTTTTTGAAGTTGGACTGGCGGATCCTTCTTACTCTGGGCCTTCACATGAGGTTACATTTGGTACCTTGTGAGTTCATGCTTGGAACATTCCCTAAACCCTAGACCCTAAGTTTAGGATTTTAGGCCTGCATGGCGCAGATATAGTACCTGGAGTTTCAGTGGGATCTAGTGATAATCGAAAAGAAAATGAAAACTACTATATGTGATTTAGGATTTAAGGCTTCGGGTTTAGGGTCAGAGGGACAACTGGGGTTACTATATGCCTGATAGGGGTTATATGAGTATGCTTACTAAGCTCTCCTGGCCTTCCAAGATTTAGGGTTTAGAGTTTGGGGTGTAGTATCAGGCTTTCCGTCAATGAGCCTTTGAATGTAAGCAGCCACTTAACATGTTCGCCATGGGCTCCTCGCTTACTTGGATGTCCGTGGGTAAATATCATTGTTTTTCAATATAAAACGCGTCCTCATATATAAAGTCTCGCGTGGGGTATAAGTTATACTGCCGGGGGGTGGGAGGGGGGAGGGTTAATATTCGTACGACGGGGTTATTGTCCATTCATAATTGTAGTTAAATATGTAACCATTAGAGTATTTGGGGACTTGGAAAATTGTAATTGGGCTATAAGGCTATCAGTAGATCACAGCCCAAGGACCTCTAAGTAGAAGCAGGTCCAGATCTTCAAGCCTGTTGAAGGAACCACGAACACATTGGGTTGATAAGGGCCACCCATAAACGATCCCCGCCAAGGTCCCCAATAGCCCTTAATGGTTGTATATGGCCCCAGTGGCCTCCATCATCAGCCCCGTGATTTTTCTGGTATGGATTTCCGTATAGTAGCTGTTGGCGGAACTGACCTAGCTCGGAAATCTTTACACATATAAGGTCTACGACATCCTTGTAACAGTGGTTGACTGCCGGTCTGTGTCAACTGTGTCACTTGAAGAGCCCCTAGGCAAGCTCTGCGTGATACCCCGTCGGGGCATCCCGTTTCGAATCTATCCGAGTAAGGCTCCCGGATGAAAGAATAGTGCTTCATGCTCCAAAACAGAAGGCCTTTCAAACTATGCCTTTGATGTTTCCGCTTACACAGACCCTCAAGGCCCTCTTATTTGTTCAAGCCAGTCTGTCAGAAATTGTCAATCTCACATTGCTAGGGGCAGATGCGGGGCTTTTTTTGGGGCATGCAATGCCCAATGCGTTCCCCTGTCCTGCTAAACATTCCAACATACAGACCGGAGCTCATACAAAATAGTTTTTTCTGGGCTCTTGTAAAACAACATTGTACATGTTTATGTATACCTGGGCCCAATATCAGTTTAAAAAATCCTTTTTAATTCAGGAGATCCATAGCGTCGTGGTCCTGCTGGGGCTGTCCTTCTTCGGCTACATCTGGGGCTTCACAGGCCTCCAACTAATTTGGATCAAGGTTAGGGATCCTTTATACTTTTGGGGCCATGGGATTCCTCATAGTTATGCAAAAAAGGATACCTTTTTCTTTTTAGGGTAATGTGGGCTAAGTAAGTTCCGAATCATAATAAAGTCTCGCCTGTGGCATTCTGAGGTTCAGAGGAGAGGTAAGACTGACCAGCTTGTTGGTCTAGAATTGTATTATGCGTTTCAATTTCACACAGAGATCCCTAGGAAGTTTGTTTCATTTCCACCGGTGATGGGCTTCTGTCCTCCTTGGAATTATGTTTGCTGAAGACGTTCGTTGGCATTTGAAACTAGTGACCTTAGCCCTGTCTTGACCTACCACTATACATCATCACGGTTGCTTGTAGGTAGGAAGTATCTCCCTTATACAACCCCCCCTTTAAGGAGTTTAGACCTAAACCTTAAATAGTCCCTGTATAGCCCCCCTTTAAGGAGTTGAGACTATAACTCACATCATCACAGCTACTTGTAGCTAGGAATGCTAAAAGGGACCCACAAATCCCTTGGCAGTCTCTGTGTATTCCTAGGATCCCCTAAGGCTCTAGAGGCCTGCATCTTGAGAAACTCCAAACCATTTATATGTGTGTATTTTCTATACATACCTATAGCATATATATATATATACATGCGTGTGTATGTGCATATATATATATATGGATCTGAATATTACCTCTATGGTAGACTGTTACTGGGTGGGGACAGTACCCAAAACGCTATGAATTTGCTGGACAGGAATGTTCCTCTCAGTGCCGCTCCTCTTCGCCATGCATGCTTGGCTGGACACGATCGCACGCACGCCGACCTACCATCAGGAGGCCTCAGAAGTTGTTTCCCCGCCCCTTCATACAAATATCAAACACCCCGCAACCGCTAATATCAAATGCGTCCGCCGATATAGAAGGGCTTACATGGAGAATTTACTAGAAGGGGCTGGAGGGGTGTTTGCCATCGAGGGCGGGGGATTAAGATGGAACCGCCGAAAAGTCAAAAAAGACCAAAATCCATTGAAGAGGGAACTGTATGGGGTTTCATACGACGTACGTATTGTTGGGAGATCTCATGAGTCCCTGCTGTCGGGAATAACCAGGTTCGTGTCTAGAAGTGTAGGGTCCGCGTTTTGAGAAATAATGCATGTTAGACATGATCTGGGGATCTTGTGCCACTTCCCCGCTATAGGTGTACGAGGAGCTTACTTTGTCAACGCAGTAGCAAAGCGCGAGTTTCGGAAAGCAACCACTTGATCATCCTGAAGAGAACCTCCATGATCCTGCGACCTCCTTGGCACTTTGCTTGGACCCTAGACCCTTATTAAGTGTTTGGGATTCCCTTAAGCACCTATTATTATAGGTACCCAACCACTAACTTTCAGTAGAGGTGCTAACCGCCGTGGTGCAACAAGACCTCTGTTCCCTCTTAGATTCTTGAAGGTACCACTCCACACCCTAAAGCCCAAACCCTTTGCTGAGAAACTTGAATGAAGGCCCGCGAGGATGCCAGATTCATCATGGGGCCACTGGGCTCAATCCTATCCCCTATTCATTATGACAGAATACCCACCTTATAACAAAGATTCAGTTCATGTCCAATGCTACATATTGCCAGTATTCGTTCCAGGGAGCAGAGGTCATTTTGTTAGCGCAGGGGAGTAGTTTCTCGGGGCTGCAAGAGTGTCAGATGCAGAGTATGGGCTCAATTCAGGTTAAGGGACTTTGGAGTTTTGGAGTATAACCAGTTTCCGGATTGCAGGTATTCTGAGCATGCGAAACTAACGTTTCTGGCGGTGCTTTTCACCGAGTGACGGGGAGTGCTGGTCCTGGGGAGCTTCGGATCAGAGATGTGGGGT
Organism: Symbiodinium pilosum; assembly: GCA_905231905.1. NCBI lineage: Eukaryota > Dinophyceae > Suessiales > Symbiodiniaceae > Symbiodinium > Symbiodinium pilosum. The sequence continues at coordinate 104,675 of CAJNIZ010004514.1, read as the reverse complement.
AGAGTTTGATGCAGGTTTTGGTAACTGTGCACAGGCTTCCTTCGGGTGAGTGTATGTATGGAGTGTTTATATTGGGGGGGACGATTAAAGTAGAAGTCTACTTCATATTACCATCTGATGTTTGTTTCCGGGGCAGCAGGAGCTCAGAAAGTGGAGGCAAAATCCCGGGAGCGCGGAAATTTTGATTCACAAGGTATGCGCTAAAACTTCCGAGGTCTCAAATGCCCACGCCTCTTGATGTACAAGGCTGCAAAGGGGTTGTTTAACAAAAATGGAAAAGGGAAAGCTTGGATCTCAAAATGCCTTGAGGAGTTCGTACGCGATGCGAAGTAGAACCAGCAATACATACCTAAATGTCTAAGGAGTGGAACAGATACTAGTCAGCCAGGTGCCCCAAAGACAGCCTGATAACTAGTACCACGATACATGAACTCGACAAGTTATCACGACCTGCCCGGATGTCCTTACAAAAGAAAAATGGCTACGAAGAAAACAATTCCAAACTCACCTTTTTTCGGGCTGCTGCATTGTTGTGCAGTCATTTAGCCCGTGCAAAACTACCCTGCGCCCAACACATGTATTGTGGAAGACTTTGCCCAGGGACCCAAAAAGCGCGTAAGCGTCAGGATCCTCCCTTAATGTTGGAAACGTAACAATTCGTGGTATTATTCTTTTACAAGCTTGTAGACAGGACAGCGTGTCATAGAAACGTTGCCCCAAACTTTATTCTAATGGGTTATATCCCGACATTACATAACCCCAATAACACCGTACAGAAACACAGCTTCCATTTCCTTGGCCCGACACCTTCAACCCTGAACCCCCAAAACTTAAAATCCTAAACTCTTAACGCCTAAACCCTTAACCTTCCAAACTGCTAAGCCCCAGCACATCTAAACCCTTAAGCCCTAAACCCTACGCCCAGGATGCTTGAAGGCCGATGGCTGGCGGATAGCTCGCAAGACGCCAGTTCCTTAGTATTCAGGATGGTGCCTAAGGTTTATTGGGGGCAGTCGGGCATGAGGGAAGATGTTACATGGGGATTAGATACGGATTAAGTTCCCTGATTCCCTACTAACCACCAGTAAGTTGGTTTAGGGCTTCAAGGTCTCCAGGCTTTGAAGGTCATCTCCTAACGTTGACTTCTTGAGGCTATGAATGTTTGTGGGTCCACACGCATGCGAGTCTGGCAAGACTAGCAAAACCTATTATTGCCATGCGGGTTTCCCAAAAATGACAGGTACCTTTTTGTGGGTCCCCATAACAAGGATTATAGTATATTGGCGGCTGTATTGGGTCCAGCAATTTAGGGGAACCACCATACTTGAAGCCCAGGCAATATCCTTGTCACCTGCTTATGCAGTTTTGATTTTGGTTTTGAGCGAGTGAGATGTTTGAGGCCCAGGGATGAGAAGGTACAAAGCCATGCTCCCTGAACCAGGTTGGTGGGTTTAGGTTTTAGGGTGTAGGGTTTAGGACTTCTGAAAGGGAAGCGCACTTTTTGTACAAAGTCGAGGACAGGATCGTGGGCAGAAGCTGCCCCTGATATTCAGAAGACTTAGTATAGCCTACGCCTCATCACCGCGTGTAGGGCACACAGAAAAAAGCTCACTAAGTAGGCAAGGGAGAAACAGCTCCCTATCATCATCCCGAATGATAATAATAGTAGTGATAGTAGCAATAAGACTAGTATCAATAATAGTAGTAGTACTAATGATAGTAATAATGTGTTACCCCTGTAGTCCCTACGACACATACTCCTGGATTCCATGCTAACCACCAAGACAACCTTTCAGGTGGGTGAGAAGGGCAACCCAGATGTGAACTTGCTGACAGGGCACATCGAGGAGCTTCCTGTCTTTTTTGTTTCGGGTGTCAGGATTTGGGTTTAGGCTTTAGAGCTTAGGGTTGCTCATAGGGGAACTCAAGAAGTGACGGAATTCCTGAGGTAAGTCAGCATTGGGGTCTGTAGCGCCTTGCAGCTGGGCTCCTGCTATGATAGAAGCTCAGAAATAGACATCCTGCCATCCCTCACCAGATCAACTCGAGACGATAAACTTTGATGGTACAGTCCCGATGTAGTGAGGTTGTATTCTCCTTCTGGGTATAATGCTTTGCAACAGATGCAAGATTAGATGATATTGGGTTCATGCACCAAAAAGAAATACGCCTCATATGAAGCCCTATATGGGATTATGGGCAAATTTCAACGACCTCACCGGACTTTCCCAAAATGCTGTTCTATATGCAAGATAGCTGAAGATAGCTCCAAAAACTCAAAATATCACTACGGTCATCATGATTGATTCGCAGTCTGCTCTTGGCGCCACGGTGCTTCCTCTGTATACATAAAACATGACCGCGCTAGACAGAGATGAAGGCCCACCAGGTCTTTCAAACCTCACATAAAGCCGATCTATCCTGCGAGAGATCAGCGGTCCATCTCCGTCGAACTTGTGACAGCGGAGGGCCGAAATCAAAAGCCACAACGTGCAAGAACAAACGGGTGCAACTTCTTCGTTAAGGCTATGTGCCAGCATCAGACGTGTATAGAATGTGAAACATGAGGTCCTGTGAAATACAGAAAGGCCTGGTGTTAAGATTATCAAGCCAAATCGTAACCCCGTAACTGCCAATCAGCAGAGAAAGCAAGCGTCTTGTTCAAGTCATGTTCAAGAAGTCATGCAGACCATTCCCCATAAAACGCCATGAGAGCCCCGGCATCGTTACAATTAAGGGTGTTCGGGCAGCAAAATTTCAATAAAGTAATACAAATGACGATAATGACTGTACTGCGGGCACTATCATATAGAGTGGGTGGTGGATGCAGGAGGACGATGAGATGAAGCCTGGGGAACTGCACGGGGGCCGTGACCAAGACAGGCAGAGCCGGCTGCAGAGACGGTATGGTTTAGGGTTTAGGGCTCAAGGGTTTAGGGTTTAGGGCATGGCAGTTGTAGTATCGTAGCATTTTACTTTTGATGTTTGGAATAAACTCTAAACCCTCAACCCTTACATGGCGACCAGCAGCAATTCTGAGCATACAGCTTAGGAGGACCCCCCCCATGTAATGGTGGTATAATAGCAAAATAAGAGGGCCCTAGCATAATCCCTATTATCCCTTATAGTGACTATTACTGGGTCGGGGATCCACCTAAACCCTAAACCCCTACATATATAACCCATTATAGTAGTTTCCATTTTCTTTTCCATTATCCCTATATGACCCCTATATATAGCCCCAAATAATGTAGTAGTTTCCATTCTCTTTTCAATTATCCCTGAATGACCCCTCCCTAAACCCTAATCCCTAATCCCTCTTATATAGCCTACACATCTGCCTACGTTATGGTGTTCCTTTCGTTCATGGCATGAGTGCTTTGAAGTTTGCAATGCCCAACAAATTGATTGCACTTGCAATCCTACTAGTAGTGGCCGTAGAAGAGGAAGCCTATGTTGAAGCTTTTTCAGCACAGTGCCCAAAAGGAAGGCTTACATGTCTGGATGCCAGGAGCCTATTTTCTTGTTTCTCACAGGCCCTGCAGAGCACATACTCCATGTAATCCCCCTGTACCCCAGAAATTTCTGAGGGACCCCCCTCCCCCACTGTGTGAATCTCCAAATCCCACAACCCAGCTTCCATGTCATGAGCGTGTTCTTGTCCATCTGATCTTCCATGATTTGGGGCAATACTCTCTGGACCCTAAACCCTAAATCCCGAACCTAAACCCCACAAGCCTGCACCCTAAACAGTAGTTGCCATTTTCCATTATCCTTATATAGCCTCTATAACCGCGTTTGAGTAGATAGAATATGGAATTGCCCAACATGATAAGATCCCCAAATGCCCCATATTGTATCTAATTGCTTGGGGGGAATACGTATACGTATTACCTTTATAGACCACGTAGTGATCCAAGTTATCCCCAATACTAACCTACTTACTTAGTCCCCCTGACCCGCCAAGCATGCCTGACAGATCGACTAGTGGGCCGGTTGGGGCAACGCACTCCACCGAGTCCGCATTACTCTCAGAGCATCGTACGGTCAAAAGGGCTTAGGCTTAGGGTTAGGGTGGCGCAGTGGAATAATTTAGGCTTTAAAAGTACCACCCAGCCATCCAGTACAGGAATTTGAAAGACAATGGAAAGTACTGCTTGATTAAAGGCCTGATGAAAAATGGATAAAAAAATTGGAACTAGGGTTATTATGGTGTAGCTTTTCTCAAAACTATCTGGGCTATATGAGGATTACAACAGGCTTGTTACTTGTTGAGGCTTACATTGGGGTGGGGGTGGTTTGGGAATACTCAATGCGTCATGGTGAAGGTTTGTCCTGTTGCGGAATCAAGGGTTTTGCAGTTGCAAGGGCTCAGGGCCGAGGTGATGGGGCCCATGATTCGTACTGAGCCGGCTTTTCAAGGCCACCAATTCCCGGCCAACTTGCGGAAGGGCCAGAGGCCCCCATGCAGCACTTACCAATCTAAGAGGGGTTACATGCAAAAGCTCTTGCCCATGCATTCCCCACGTTTAAGGTGCCGTGTCATTGTTCAGGGTGGCCAAAGCCTGTGCTCTGTTTCTCGAGAGGCCAAGGTTCAAAAAAAAGGAGCAACTGTGCAACAAGCATGCTTCCAATAAATGAAATGTTGGAACGTATGGAGCCCCCAAAGCCTGTTACTTTATTCCTTCGTTCAAGCCTGTTACCCTTTCATGCATGTACCCATACCCTCCCACGAGCAGGACATTGGTCAGGAGAGGTGTCCATGGTAACTGTCACGACAGGAGGCTGATTCGAAATGCCAGGGAAGCCCTGTAGAAGCGATGCGTGAGGCAAATCCCGTCCCAGGCTCATGGTGGTTGTCCAAATTATGATCCCCTTTTTCGGGTACCCTAAATATTAGGTGCCGTGGTATAATAGGGATCCAAAAAAGGGACCATAATTTTGACAACCACGCTTATGGCTTCAAAAGAGCCCGGCTGGGAACAAAAAAGGCTGCACATCCCTGGCCTCGCTCATTGAACGTGAAGGTAGTTCCCAAAATTAGGGTCCCATTCTGATACCCCTAGATATTAGGTGCCGTAATATAATTTGTAACCAAAAAAGGGCCCATAATTGTGAGAACAACCCATGACATGGACACTACGCTTATGGGTTGAAGCGCAAGAGACCAGGCCCAGGAGTGCTGGGTAAACTGATCCCCTCCCCCTAATATTAACAATTCCCACCCCCTAAGATTAAAGGGGGAGGTGATAGCAAACGGATACGACCTCACAATAAATGATGGCTGACATAGAAAACAGTCCCAAAATGACTTGGGCTCACGTTTGCTGGACCTGCGCAAGGAGGGTGTGATTTTGCAGGCCTTACGTAGCCCCCGGCTCCATGTCATTAAAGCAATCCCTGTATATGTTGGGTTAAGCCCCAGCCACTAGTAGTGGTATCCTAGGAATATATAAAGGCCCCAATATAAGTACCATTATCCTTTGTGGTCACTATTAGTGGGTGGGGGCCCAACCTAATGTGTATGTGCCAACAGAAGGTGATTAATTAGAAGGACCCCCCACCCTGTAATAGTGGCTATAGGGGATAATAAGGATTATATTAGGGTCCTCTTATATTCTTATTATACCACTATTACAAGGTGGGGGGTCCTCCTAAGTGATTAGCATCCTTTTTATTAATACTACCGGCAAGCCGTCCTTCGGGGGGGTCCCGTTTGGCACCTCTCCAGCTCATGACTTCATTAGTTTCCATTTTCTTTTCCATTATCCCTATATAACCCCTATATATAACCCTATATATATAATGTAGTAGTTTTCATGTTCTTTTCCATTAGCCACGTTCGCAACATGAGTTTTGAACTAATGTCAGTATTAGGGGTCGTTTTATGAAGGGTTGCGAGGCTTAAACCCTAAACCCTAAACCGTCTGGTTTGGGCAAAGGTAGAACCCCTCCTCCCCGGAGTAGAAACGTCACTCCGGCGCCCAGAAGCAGCAGCCCATGATCGAGTGGACGGGCTTCCGACAATTGAAGGCCGGGGCTTCGGGTGAAGGGTCTTCTAATTAATCCCCTCACCTTAACATTAAACCCCCCACCCCACCCCCTCGATATAAGATATTCCCAGTATGTTATAATATACCGTAAAATGGGAGAATTCAATATAATTAACGGGATGGGGGGCTTAATGTTGGGGGGAGGGGACTACTAGTTGTTGTCTATTAACTAGGACTTGCGAATGGCCGATTACGAAGTATTAGTTACGAGCTGCCATTCACCAATTCCCGCGCCCATTATCGGACTACGAGTTCCTAATTAGAATTCGTGTTACGGACAAGTACTAGAACGCTTGCTTTCACTACGGTATCACTGGGTACTATTGAGGGCCGTTCATGCAAGACAAGTTAGGGATCCGCGCTACAACATGATGAAACTCTGCTTTCAAGCCTATGCATGACCTTTGTCATGATGGTGACTGCTATTACTGTCAAGGACATGATCGCTTTCATGGGCACATTCATAGGGAGACTAGCGAGCATTGTTGTCAAAAACATGATTGTTGTCATGAGAACGATCATTGACTTAGAACAATCATTGGCTTAGAGTGGTTAGGTAGGCAATGAGGGAATATTCCATATAGGGATTATGTTCCCTAACTCCATAAAAACCACCAGTAAGTTGAGGGACTGACACGTGTTGAGTTCCGAAGGAGTTGTGGAAAGGAACTGTGGCAGTTTTTTGCGCCAGCTTTACTGTGCTTAGCACGTATCAGAAGAGTTTGGGCTAGCATCACGCTGGGAGAATGTGTCCCATAGTCTAAACTCCTTAAAGAGGGTTATATAGGGGATTATATAGGGGACTACTGTAGTGGTTCTTAAGGGGGATACTAGGAGCTTAGACTATAGCTGATGTGTCCTTTTAGTCTCGGCAAGAGGCGTCCCGATTGCTTCTGCGAACTCTTAGGTTTTTCATGATGCGGACACGCAAAAAAGGGGACCATAATTTCGAGAATTCCTCCTACTGTCAACCAAGCAAACCCATGTGAAGCTCTAGTGTGGGTATGGGAGTAATTACTGAGGTCACCTCTTCTCCTTGGCACCTGACCCTACCTCACCCCAAATGCTTACTTATTCTCAAGAAAAATCCAAAATAGCTCTTGAAACTATTGATACGCTTCATGTTAAAACAGTTCATGACCCGAAGTACTCTAGACCTTGCGAATTATGGTACCTCGTATAACAAAATATGCTATGGTCATGCAGGGTTTTTGGCATCAACCCCACAAGCCCCACATATCCCGGCTTCCATTTCATTGTCCATGTACGTTTCCATGCGATTCTCCATTCTCGTTCTAATATCCCTAAACCCTAAACCCGAAAAACACATATTCACATAAATCCCTATATATCTCCATATAATGGCCCCGCAAACAAGGTGTTAGAAATACCCTAAAGCCTAAACCCTAAACCCTCTACCTGTATTCCGCAAGCTTCCAGGTAGGCATGACTTAGCAAGGGCAGGGTTGACAGTTCAAGCAGTCGAATGTAGAAGCCTAAACAATTACCAGTAGTATGATCCTAGATCCCGTGTATAATTATCGCATAGGGTTCCTCAAGCAGACCTCAAACTCATCTTGGTGGTCTTTTAGGCCCCGTAACATGTAATCCCTTCACCCCAAACTCTAATGTTGATACGAAAAATCCTAGATGACCCTGAAATACTCTAGTACCAGCATTCCCAATGTATAAGGTACCCAAGGTCATGCAGGATTTTTTGTATCCACCGTAGTATACCCAATGAAACCTGCTATTAACCCTATATTCCCCTATAATCCCTATGTCAGCCCTACTTAATCCCTACTATCCCTGCGGTTTCCATTTTCTTTTCCCATATCCCTAGATACCCCACTATATACCCTATATAACCCTATATATACCTTTAAAGGGACCTAGGGCCTCCATTTTGCAGACCCTACCAGCCACCCGAGGAGCAGTTTGTCAGCATCATCCCCTCCATGGGAAACCCCCACCCTTAAGATTTCCCCAGTTACCCAGACCCTTTAAGGGATCCCAAAAATGGAACCCATCCACTATGAACCCATTACTACATTGGGGAAACTAGGGGATTATTAAGGGGTTCCATTTTTTGGATCCTTTAGGGGGTCTGGGTAAGTACAACAGCACACTCGGGAATGGTCTCTCACTGGGTTCGTGTTTAGTGAGGGGGGCGGGGGGGGTTAGCAATACTCAACCCTTAAGCATTAAGCCCTAAACCCAGTTGGCGTCATCCCTTTCGCTTTTGAGCGGGCTTACGATGAAAGATCATGGCTTTGATATGAGGATTCTGGTAGCCCCAACCCTTAGCACCCTGTAACTACCAGATAGGGCTCAGGGCCAGGATTTAGGTGACCACAATACGCCTTTCATTTTGCGAGGGTCGGGGTTCCCAAACTCCTCCTTTTGTGGTTTTCTAGGTACCCCAGTACTACCCTTTTCCCCCTTCTATTTTTGGGCCTCCTTATGAAAAGTGAACATTAGGAACAAGGAACAAGGTACGCTTATCATTAAGAGGTTGCTGGGGAACCTACTACAGGGGCCTAAATAATCACCAATATCATTTTGAGGTCCATTCGAGGTACCATAGACCCTATATATATATATAAAAGGAATATGGAACCATCATATTGGTATAACCCCTAAACCCTAAACCCTACCAATATTGGTAACTATTTAGGCCGCTGCATTAGTCCTGTTGTGGTTTTGTTTGATGAGAATACTTTGATCTGATCAGGAAATGCTGTCCGTGCGAGATCCTACTACCGGTGAGGCCTGCGCTTTGAGCAATGGGTTTAGAGTTTTGGAGTTTGGGGATTTAGGTTTAGGGATAGTACCCCAATCGTGGAGAATCAATTGGAACATGAAATGCAAACTCGGCTTATATAGGGTTTATATATATATAAGTTGCTTTAAAATAGTGTTCCTAGAAAGGGAGAACTTTATATAGGGTGATAGGAGCTTGAATTCTGCCACCACAATAGGGGGTGCCAGACTCAGGGAAGCAACGTAGGCGTTCTTTGCGGAGGGGTCATCCAAAGCAACTACACCTACATGAGGCTTTAGGGACTGCAGGGGGATTTCCCTGGATTCATTGCAAAATCGGTCCCTATAGGGTTCCTGTTACAATAAGGGTCCCTTGAACATGTATACGCGTAAGACATAGATTTTTACAGCGCCGCTAAATCTATCCCAGCTGCTATGTCAGAATTGCAAGAACCCTTTCAGCCACCCCCTCGACTGTGCCTTTTAGTAATGTGAGGAACCGGCGAATGTTACGTGTCTGCTTTCCCCCCAAAACATTGAAGCCATCAGAAGACCTTGAAATAAGCCTCAACCTAAACCCTGAACCTAAAACCCTTAAACCTGAACCCTGAACCTGAAATCCCTTAACCTAAACCCTGAACCTAAAACACCTCAACCTTAACCCTGAACCTAAAAGCCCCTATGGCCTTCAACCTTGCGAATTTTGCAAGGTGAAAGCCTTTGCTCTCCTCATGCGCTGGATCTTCCTGACAGGCACACAGCATGCTGGCTTCAGGAGCCTGAACAAGTATAGTGTGTTTCAAAGAACTCTGGATTGAATGTTTTGGTGGTGGGGGAGGGGGGATGGGGGGGGGGGTGTCCTTTCAGTAAGGATTCTAGCATATGCTGGGCTTTGAGGCAATAGGAACTCTACACAGCCCCCTTGTAGAACAACACTACTATGCATAGGGCCCCGTTTCAGTTTACATGGCATTTCAGCGGAGAGCAAAGAGTAGGATATCAGCCTCAGTAGGCTGTCCAGTCAGCGTGGCGGCGTGGCAAACACAATCCGAACCTGAGCAAGCGCCGAATTTTCCTTCGATATATACAGGCCGGGGGAAGTTCCTCTAACTGCCTACAGACACCAGTGGGACCAGTGATGCTGACTCGCAGCTTTCGCTTGCAAGAAGAGCCGGTGCTTTTTGCAACTAAAGAGCAAGAGTGCGCCGAAGCGCATCCGAAAATGCCAACGTACCTAACAGCAATTGTCGCATGCTCCTCATGGATCCAGGAACCGAAAAGAGACCGGGTTGCTGTTAAGGAACTTAGACTAAGTTACTATAAGAAGGAAAACGTATGATTTACTATATACCCACATTGCGGTAGCTTCATATTTAACTTCCTTAACAGCAACCCGGCAAAGCAAAGCAAAGTAGCTCTAGTTGAGCTTGGCCAATCCCCTCAAAAATGGGGTTTAGGGTTTGGGGTTTGATATTCATAGTAAGCCATCACTCGATCTTTTTCTTGCAATTCCTGTGCAGTCCTGTTGTGATGGAAGTCAACAACCTCAAGATAGGGCTATCCCAGTTCATCTCGACAAAAATGCCAGGGTTCGCATTCTAGGAAGACCCCGAATGAGGATAGCATAGGGTACCTCACAGAGACCTCAACATGATCTTGGTAGTTATTCAGGTTAATGCCTATAAGCACTTACATAAACCCAGTTCCCAGGTTATTTCCGTGTTCTTTTCCATTTCTCCGTAACTGAGGCCACTACCATATGCGCCCTAAGCCCATAAGCCCCTAAACCCTAAAACCCTAAATCCTAAACCCTACACCCTAAGACGCGTAGGCATGTTCACCTTCATCTTCTTCGGCTTCTCCATCTTTCACTGGCGCCTCACTTTCTCCCAAGCAAGCTTTGTGTTTTTCCTGTCTTGTGTTGCATGGGATTAGGGTTAGGACTTTGGGGTTTAGGGTTTGGGATTTGGGGCTTAGGGTTTGGGATTTGGCGTTTACAGGGGCAGGTTAGAAAATATTGTATTATTACTGCCCTTAATCCCTATATAATCCATATAAAGCCATGAAAATTTGGCCCCCAAACCTACCCTAGTTTAGTGTTTACGGTTAGGTGGACCCGACACTCAGTAATAGTGACTACAGGGGAGAATGATGATCATATTGGGGTCTTCTTATATCCCGAATATACCACTGCTATAAGGTGGGGATCCACCTAATGTATGGGAGCTCATGGCTTTTAGGTCAGAAGGATGGTCCACTTCTGAACCTCACTAAAGATTTATATAGGGCCGGATAAACCCCAGACTTGTTCAAACAATTCTCAAGGGCACCCCTGATGTGTAGTCTTCTTGAGGAGTGTTTTTGATTTCACATTTTTGTATTAGTATACCCTCCAAGTAATGATCAACAACATTATGCTTATTGTGGTCTGAGGGGACTACAGTGTTTTGACAAACTCTGCGAAAGCTTCCGCCAGTAAGGCATCTGCACTACTTGATCCACCCTTCCGGGGGCTCTCAGGCAGTGTTTGGTGTCGGGTTTGGGGGCGACTTGGTGTCTGAGGATAGCTTGCTAGGCTTGGTTCTTAGTAGGGAATAAGGGAATATATATATATATATATATACATAGATTACATCGATTATATAGGGATTATATTCAGTTTATTCCCTACTCAGAATCATTAAGTGGGGCTACATACCCTGCAGTCCTCAATCCCGACGATGAGATTAGAGTCTAGGCCACGGAGTTTGGGTTTAGGATTCGTTTATTTTTAAAATTGGGTTTGGCGCTGCTCAGCCACTTGCTGAGTCCTAAAGCCTTCAAGTACCTGCCGGGGATTAACAGGAGCTTGACAGGGAGTGGTCCCTCTATAATCCACATTCTTCAATCTACATTCCCTCTGCCAGTTTCCCTCGAACCAGTGAGATTAGGGCTAGCTTCAATGTGAATACCAGTTTCAACTCGAATGAGAGGTGGGAGAATGCCAGAAGAAGCTCATTATGTAGAGCTTCTCATGAAAAGGTGTTACATGCAGTTTTGTTAGCAGTGTGGGCTAAGAGCCACTGTTCAAGCAAGCTTAAGCGTGTCTAGGCTTGGACACTTGAAAAGGGCTCCCTCCTCCAACGGGCGAGTCAAGCCACATATCATAGCTTCCACAAATGGTGGCCCTAATTATCCCGAGGTTCTGTAATCCGTATGATAAGCACTCCCAAAACGGCCTCTAATTTTCTGGAACTTGCATGTATTCAAAGGTTAGCATTGGATCTGGCTTGTTGAGGAGCACGGCTGCCATTAGTTCTTGGCGTACACACGCGTCTATGACCTGCATAACCAGCTCTCCGAAAAGTGGGTCCCAACTTAGGCAGGATGCTGTGGACAGCAATTTTGTTGGGCAATAGATGCCTTATATGTGTGGATGAGATGAACAGGAGAGTCCATGTGAACCGGAGCGGGAAAGGGTTCATTCGAGTAGCCCCGCAGAGGACGTTGGTGTGGGAGTTTCTCAAAATGTCGCTGTCTGCTGTTTGGGAATCCCGAGAATCCCGCATCATCCCCACACCGCGGCACACTTCCGAGCGAATGGTAGGTTAGACGACTAGACAGTTTGCATGAGTTACTTGCTGCTTGAGCAAGTTACTGCGCTACTCATCTGCGCATACAGGTAGCCATGACCCACCCCGTGACAGACGTGGAGGCTGTCTGCTCAGTGGCTGGGGGTGGCTTGACCCTAAGGGGCCCGGAACCCTCAACCCGAAATTTTACCTTCTATTTTCTTCCCCATTCCCAACACAATGTCACTACCTGCAGCATTGCCTCATGTGAAATAGGCGCTCTAACCCCAATGATGGAGAATCAAATGGAACAGAAAATGGAAACTGGGATCAGGGGTCTAGAAAGTCTCCCACCACGTTGCCTACAGCTACCATCCCTCAACACCATAAATAAAAAAATCTCTGAGCGAGGGCACCATGGAGGTTCCTCATAGCATCGGAGGTACTTGGGAGTACTTACACCCTCTCTTAGCCCTGTGCTAACCCCTGTTCTCCCGATTATTCAGTTACTTACTACGTCCCCTGACTCTGCGCCTCCAGCCGAACATGTCAGGTATTCGAAGCACCTTGTGGCAGCATCGAAACTGATATAGACGCCATGAATACTAATGAGTGGCATCCTTCTCAATCAGTATAGTAGTCCTCTGCCACTGCAAGCGCACAGAGGTACATTTTGTCATGGGGCAGTGCTAATTTCAGGGAAGTTGCTGCAGACACCTCATTCTCAAGGCAAAGATTCGCAACAGCACCATCCAAATCATCCCCAGGGTTCTATGCCGCATATAATATTTTTCCTAAATAGGGGACCCCCCACATGCGCGCTTGGTATTTCGAAGTCTGAGGGTTTGGGGTTTAGAACCCTAAACCTTAACCTCAACAGGGAAGACCAGGTAGCTCCCTTTTACCTACTTGTTGTTAGTAGGGAATATTGGAATACTCCATATAGGGGTTGTATAGAGATTTCATTCCCATATTCCCTCCTCAGAACCAGAAAGTTCAGAAGGACAGCAGTCTGGGTACAATCCTATTTTTGGCTTCCACCTTCTGAAGTAAGGTGTCCCTCTGCCCTATACTCTGAACGGGCCCTATTAAACCCAAAGCCGCAAACCCACAACCCCAAAAGCCTAAGCCCTAGACCCCACAACCCCAAAGCCCTGAACCTCAAAACCACAAACCCCTAAACCCCAAACCCTAAGCCCTAAACCCCAAACCCGAAACCCCCAAGCCCTAAACCCTAAGCCCCAAACCCGAAACCCCCAAGCCCTAAACCCTAAGCCCAAACCCTAAACCCTAAGCCCTAAGCCCTAAGCCCCAAAACCACGGGATGGCTTGGAGATTGCCAGGGCGTGAAAGCGGTCAATATTTCCCACACCCAGGTGGGGGGGTCCCAAGATTAGAGGTACCTTTAAAGGAGGGTTATAGGGGTTAGGGTTTGGGGTTTAGGGTTTGGGCATTTCCCAAAAACAGTGTCATTATTTTGGGGGATCCTCATAATGAGAATGATAGTTTATTTGGGTATACACTCTAAACCTAAAACCTAGAGTTTTGGGGAATCTACAAGGCGAGGGCAAGCCTGGACAAGCTGGGTTCGGGTGTGAAGGGTTAAGGGGATTTTATAGGATTATGTAGGGTTTGGGGTTATTACAATTACTGTTACCAGCACTATTGTTGTTGTTATTATAAGGTTTCGGTTTTTTGCGGGATAGGTAGGATCATACAGGGTTTAAGGATGTTACCCCCATAATGGAGAATCAAAAGGGATGTGAAAGGAGACTGGGGGTTTTATGGGGGTTAACGTAGAGGCATGGTGTGGGGTTTGGGGTTTAGTGGGAATGTAGGGGTGTCATGTGGAACGATATGAAGGACATAAGCAGGTTGTGGGGAATTGCCTTGCCCAAAGTAATATGGAACATAAAGAGTAGTGTCAAGACTGCATTTCTGACGGGCCGACCCGGGGGCCCATTTAAGGTTTAGGGGTTCAAAATTGATCCACAGCTAGAATTGTATTAGCTGCCTGGGCTCCAGCAGCCAGAGCAGCGGGGTGCCTGAAGGCCAATGTAATCTACTGAGCAGCTATATTCGAGCTGAAATCCTACTTGTGAATTCCCTAGCTAGTTTACCCTTAACCCCAAACAGCACCAGGGTTCTGACCTGACTAGTTGGTAAATCCTACGACCTGCAGGAGAATGCCCAGGTCCCAGCGCCTCATAGGGAATGAGGGAAGAGCCATGTCACCAACCTGAACCTTAAACTGGGTTGCTGTCACGGAACTTAATTCACTAGGTTCCCCAGTAGCCCCTTGATAATGAGGGTACCCTTCTTCCTAGGTTTAATAAGGAGACCCCAAATAAAAAGGGCAAAAGGGTACTACTGGGGTACCTAGTTTAAGTTACCATAAAGTGAGTAAAATAAAAAAAATAAAAAATAAGTAAATGATACGGTTTCCCTATCATGGTAACTTAATTGAAGTTCCTTAACAGCAACCCAGTAAACCCTCAACCGATTCCCTGCCTAACACCTGGTGGTCGACTTGAGGTTCGCGAAACACTCACTTGACATGCCAGCATAAAGTGAGGAGTACGAGTAATCAATTGATACTGTCTTCTGAGCTGGGTCTTAGATCTTCCCATTGATGGCAGACGTGGGATAGCGCTATTTGCAGACTGGAAGCGGCACGCCAAGGCTAATTGATACACGACTGGAAACACCGGATCTGCTTTGCTATATTTTCTAGGAATGCATGCAGGAAGCAGTTTTCTGATCGCACAGGTTATGGGTTTGCTAACGACTCTATACAATACCCCTACATTGTTACTCTTTCACTTCACTGTACGCAGGCAGGCGGAGTGCTCTTCACGACCACGCTGGCCTCCACAGTGGCGAAGGCAAACGAAGAGGGCTGGGGGAATGTCCATCAAGGTTTAGGGTTTTATGGTTTTGAGTATAGGGGTTTAAGGGTTAGCGTTTAGGGGTTTAGGGTTTAGGGTCATTATGGTTTGAGGTGCCATATGCTGCAGGGTTTAGGCCTTAGGGAAGATCCTCCAAATAAAGGCTATTGCACGTTGAAGGTATGGAAGGGTCGCCTGCACGCTTTCATGCTGCCTTACATTCTGCACGTTCGACTTTTTTTCGCCTCATCTTCGAACGTGCAGTGAGGCAATGGCCGTGGAGGTGAAGATTCATGAGGAATAGCTAAGATTGAGCAGAAGAAACGATGTGACGTGAACACCATGATGTTGAGTACCATACTGCATTGTGCTTCGTTTTTGTCAGAAAGATTTCAGTGCTTGCGGGATAGGCGCAGAGCGTTGCAAACAGGGTTCGAAGTGCATGACTGCAAATCAAAGTTTGAAGCTTCAGGGTGAATGAGTGTCCGCAGTTAGCAGCGGCTTGCTGGGTATGCTATTCTTCGCCCCCGCACTTCTCCAAATAAATTGAAAGCCAAGCAAGGCCTAACTGGGTCTGTTTAGGCCTTGTTTTGGAAAGGAGATACTAAGGGGCTTGTAGTATGGGATCTCACGACATGAGTCGCAAGGAGCACCGCTGGCAGCGTCAATCCCCATTAGGTCGAAGATCTTCCTGCCCCAAGATGTACATAATGGCGCTTTTGAGAATCGCCAGCGTCCCAAGGTGTGATTCCAAACCACCAATAAACCACTAAAGACATTTGGAAATGGTCCAGGGCAGCTACAGGTGTGAACCCTAAACCCCCCAAGCCCTAAACTACAGGATCCAGGCATCGTTCCTGTTCGGATCGTCTGCAGAATGATTGCATAAAGCCTAAACTTCCTAAACCCGGAACTCCCTATACACTAAACCAGCGAAAAAGCCAAGGTTGAGACAGCGACCCCCGTGCCTGTGTTCCCCTTCAGGCTGAAAGATTTGGCTTCTGTTGATGCCAAAATTAGATTTTAGGGTTTAGGGTTATGACCTGGGTATACAATAGTACCATCATTTCCAAGGTTTGGCTACTTAGGGTCATGCAGGAGTTTAAGGGCGTCCGGTTTTAGGGTTTCAGGGCCTAGGGCAAGCCCCTGAATTCAGGATATGTTGCTGGAAGATGTCAGGGCTGTATGGAGCTTTGTAGGAGATTCTGGGGAATGGATACGGGGCTGAGCAATTTAAAGCGACCTCACCCGACCCCACCCTAAATGGTGGTCTATATAGGGAATAGTACCAAAATGGATTTGAAATTCTTCTAAATTATCCTGTGTTACAATGGGGAGGGGCTGAACTCCCTTGATTATGTCTCTCATTAAATCGTGTTGGGGGTCCTCACGCCGTATCAGTTTTTATGTGCAGTAGATTGGCTTAGGAGTCTTTACAACGAGGCTTCCTTGGGTCCTGCCCCCACTGATTAACAACTGGATAATACTTTTTATAGCCCTTGAAATGACCCCCATTGCTGATTGTTAATGGGTAGGGACAGGACCCAGAGGATTCGACCCAAACCCCTAAGCCCTATAAACCCTAAACCCTATAAACCCTAAACCCTAACCCTATTTGGGGAAATTCCCGTGCAGGTTGGCTTTCATAGTTTGGCTTCAGGATGTAGGGTTCAAGTCAAAGCTGGTCCCCCGGACCCTGATGGAGCCAAACCCTAAATCCTAAATGGGTGGTTGTCAAAATTATGGTCCCTTTTTGGGTACCCTAAATATTAGGTGCCATATTATAATAGGGATCCAAAATGGGACCATAATTTTGACAGCCACCCAAATAGTAGTTTCCATTTTCTTTTCCATTATCCCAATATATTCCCTCTCTACCCCCTAACCCCCTCTATCCTAAAGAAAGTTGGTAGGGCTTCTCAAAATGCAGTTCGCAATCTCCGGACTAAGGTTTGTGAGTGTGACTTCACTGGGCTGCTGTTAAGAAAGTTGAATTTAGTTATCACAATGGGTATATTTAGTAATTAATATGGTTTCCACACTATGGTAACTTAAAGTACGTTCCTTAACAGGAACCCAGTGTTTGTAGCGCTTGATAGGGGGCCGTGAAAGACATCTGGCAGTCTTGAAAGGGTTTGGGCTTACTTGGAGGGGTCAGAGCGAGTTAGTAAGGGTATTTAAAATCCCTATAAGCCGTAGTATAACCCCAGTTATTCCTGTTATTCACCTACTTAGTAAGAACCCCTGTGGCAAAGCCATTCCGCAAGCCTCCCTGCAGCCTTTTGCCATGCCCCTTCTTTTCCGGGTTGCTGTTAAGGAACTTAATTTGAGGTATTATATTGGGGAACCATGTGAATTACTACATATACCCATTATGGTCAGTTATATCAGGTTCCCTCACAGCAACTTGGTTCTTGTTTCTTTGTTCTCTCTGTCCCTCTCGGTCTCAATCACTGCTTGCTGTGGCGGTGATGTATAAAGTGCTGATGTGAGCCTTAGTCTAAACTCGGGGTATTAAGAGAGATGCTAGGAGTTAAGACTATGGCTCATGTAGGACCACACAAGGTGCTCTGCGCACATACAGTTCTAGCAGTGATATCCTGCAGACGCTGAACCCTAGAACAAATATTGACCTATACCTTTCCCCTTAAACCTCTGAAATCCCGCAACCCGAAACCTGAATGAAACCCTAAAACCTGCGTCAGTGGCTCGCCACAGCTTGACGGCGCGAGTGGCGTAAGCATCCGCCATGATGCCAAAGGCACTGGGCCTTCACCACGGGATCTTCTGAAATTTACTGGGAAGATTAGCCCGACCACATGTTAAGTGGTTATCCATGTAAAGGGAGGCCCGACTTGGCATAATGGTAGGTGAAAAAATTGTTCTAGGTGGATGGAGGAAATCTTGCTTGACTCAGATTTCCAACATACCATACTGCCCTGGATGTAATGAAGGTAGGATTGTGCACAAAAACCTCCATCCACAGTAGGGTGTAGATTTTTGGCTTTTGGGGCTGCCGATTTTGGATGGATTTCGCGGTTGTTCTACAGGTCCTTGTAAAGAAGGGACCATTGGGAATAGACTTCCTTAAAGGGGGTCCTAACCAAACAGGGAATCTACATTATGGCTATTTAGGAGACGGGTATTTTGAACAACTACCATGTAGGCCGGGTTTAGGTTCAAACACACTTCCGCTTGTTTTGCGGCCCTTTCCGCGACGCTTTGTGATTCGGTGCATGGCCGAAATCCTGCACTAGTAACATGGGTATACACGTAAACGGACTGGTACATGTGGCTTACAGAGGAGCGAATGGATATTATGGGGCTGTGGGGTGTGGCGGGCAAACCTGTTGTTTTCTTAGGGGCTGTGAAAATTTCGCGGAAGGAAGTAGGATCTGTATAACGCTTGTGAAATACAAAGAGAAAGCATGGGCCTAGCCCAATAGGTCAAGAAAAGCCACGCCAGAACCCTAAACCCTAGCCCCTAAACCCCAAACCTAAACAAAGTACGGATTCCGGATCCTCCTTCCTGCTGCCTTCAGGGTGGCCGGCCAAACGTAAAATAACACTTACAAGCAGCTAACAAGATACCGTTACGAGGGCTCCAAGGCAGGTAGGCCCTTGGAAAGCTCCTAAACCCTAAACCGCATGGGCAGGATTGCGTGTGAGCCAAGAGCCTGGTTCAGCCCAGGGTGGGAGAATGAGTGGGTTTAGAGCATGAGGCCTCGGGGCTCAAGGTTTGAGATTTGGGGTGATTTTGGGGCTTAGGGTTGACCGGTTTTGGGTCTGGGGTTCATTACTGGAGGGCCTTGGTGAAGGGAGAAAGGTCCTTGCCTTTCCGGGCCTCGGCATCTCACAATCCAGGGCCATATAAGACGGGGGTGGGGATAATGCCGGGTTCTGATCAATAACCTCCCCTCCCCTTCCCCCCAAACAATTAGAGGATTCTAAATGGTCCGGGGTTCGCCCAATCAAATTTCGGCAAACTTGTTCAGGGAGCACCAGAGGATTTCTAGTGGGATTTAAGTTTGTCTCTCTTTGAGGTTTACAGAAGAGAGCATGGGTTTACTCCGTTCCTCATTGCTATTAATCCGTTCAGCCACGAGTTTACTCTATTACGAACCCGTTTACTAATTCGAAGCCAACATTAGATATTTTATGTTGTGAGTATGTAGGAATGTAGGGTACTCCACCCCCAGTAATTGTCCTAGACAAAACACAGGAGAACTACGGGTCTTGAATTGCCTGATGCTGGGGTAGTGCCAAACCTGGATCAGAACAACCTCAGTAATCACTCCGGGCATAGGGTTTAGGGCGCTAGTCCTGACCCCCAGGGCCCTATTGTTAAATGCCCCCCATGTACCACCATCGTGTTACATAAGGGTGAAGATTTGTTATAAGGGGCGCGTGGCATAGAATCCGGCTTACAGGGACAAAGGGTATACCTACTACGTCCCTCCTGATGCTCCAGGCAAGCGTCAATAAGCCTAAGTCTGAGTGACAACACCAAGGCGGATTCGGAGGGATCGGGGACACCTCAGGCAGCAGCGGCGAGGGGTTTTGGTGTTCGTAAGATAGGCAGCATTGTAGGTGAGGGCTTCAGTAAGACGAGGGCTTTGGCAATCCCAACCCTACAATGAGGATTCTATGAGAGCCATATGAAAGTCATAGGATCCCGTTTTGGGGAGTTGGGAGATCAAAACCTTCCTATCAATCAATTAAGTTGAGGGAACATGGAAGTATTGGATGAGCGTGGGCTGAGAAACCTACGTGTTTGGGAGCTCTCGGCATTCGTGCAGATGGGATGAGCAGAACCATGTTTGGGGTTAAGGGTTTGCGGCTTGCTCGATGATACCTCACATTGTTCTCGAAATATTTGCGCCCAATTTTGGCCATTTGGTGTTTGAACAGATTTTGTGGATTGTTTCCAGCCCTTAGTGAAAATTGACCGTATACAACCCGATATAAGCCCAAGTTAGCCCCAATATGGAAACAGTATAAGCCCGAATACAGGTGATCAAAGGACCAAACCTGGGGTGATGGGGCAGAGAGGATCCTCGCCGAGAATTCTTGATGAGATGTAGTTAGAGATTCTGTCATCCTTTTTCAGACCAGATTGGCAACCCAACTTAGAGGTTTAGACTACTCTTCGCCAATTAGAACTGTACTTGTAACCCAATTGTTGGATCAATGTTAGGGATCCTTTATACTTGGGCGGGGGGGGGTGGGCATGGGATTCCTTGTTTATGTACGCGGGATCCTTTTTCCCTTTTTCCTTCCTAGGGTAATGTGGGCTTAGATCATTAGCCCTGTAACTCCCCTAACATGCTTCTATATTTGGATTGTAAGTATCTGCAAGATATTCCTGGGTCATACTGTTGATGGAGGAAATCTTGCACCACCTTAACCTTAAGTCCCTAAAGTTCTAGGAATTACAGTAATTTAGGGCCCCTAGGTGGTGCAAGATTTCATCCGTCAACAGTAAGTTTCTCCGAGCCCAGACCGTCAACCCTGAGCCCCAGGTGGCCCTAGACTAGATGAGGAGCAATTCGCAATGTTAACTTCCTGAATGTTAGCCCTAAACCGGGTTTAGGGTTTCGGGTATACCAAGATTATGGTATGCTATAACATATTGGGAATAGATACCATTTTGGGGGGTAGGGGTTTTCAATATACGGGAAGGTGACTACGTGTTGCCATATGGGGGCTATCCAAAAGATAGAGGTGCCTTTGTGGCGGGCTCCAAAGAGACGGATTGTAGAGTACTGCCCCCTTGTTTGAGGGAAGCCCCTATATGAGCTATGGTCTAAACTCCTTAAAGGGGGTTATATAGGGGGTTATATAGGGGACTACTCTAGGGCTTATTAAGGGGGATACTAGGAGTTTAGACTATAACCCCTATAATCCTCTACATAACCCTATATATAGCAGTTTCCATTTTTAATTTTCAATGTTCTTTTCCATTTGATTCTCCATTATTAAGGGGGATACTAGGAGTTTAGACTATAGCTCATATGATTACACTGCTCCAATTCAAGAGTACAGCCCCGTCCAATTCCGTGAGCCGGCGGTGCTGCTTTGCAACCATGCGGCTATAATCCCTAAACCCAGAGCTTAGGGCTTAGCGTTTAGGGTTTAGGGTTTGTTGTGGCTACAATTCCTAAATCCAGAGCCCTAAACCCTAAACCTTTTTTAGCTAACATGCCACTGTGAAGGTTGTGGTGCCAAAGCTGAGCCTACACCCTAAACCTGTGGGACTACGTCCTTACTCTTCAGCCCTTGACCCCCCCCTAGAAGTCGTTCCAAAGCTGCTGCGTATCCGCGCGACAGACCAACACCCTTTTCTGGCATCCTGTGTCTGACTTTACCCCCTCTTTGAATCTCCCTTTGCGCAGGGGCCAGCGCAGCCTCGAGAACGAACGGCTGGGGGGCCGAGCGACCATGCAAGCCCAAAAGTAGGGAGATGGGTTTTCAGGCTTCAGGGATTGGAGTTTAGGATTTTAGGTCTTTATCGTTTGGAGTTCGGGGTTTAGGGTTGGGGTGTTTTAGATTTTTAGGATCTTAGACTTTTAGGGCTTGGGGTTTAGGATTCTTATCTTATTGGTGCCTAAGCAGGTATATAGAGACATATAGGGGTACCTAGTGGTCCTCAAGGAGGAGCTGGGGGGGCTTAGAGCTTACGGTTCTCTAGACCTGGGCGAAGTATTTAGAAGTTTGTCAAGAAGGGGGAGGGCCCTAGAGAAGACAAATAAAATTTGCTATTACGACTACCATTACCACTACCACGACTCCTGGGGGGTTCTAAAGTTTTCAGAAACTCCAATCTTAGAATGTTTGAAGGGTATAGGAATATATATATATATATATGTACGCTCACACCCCCCCCCCCATGATCCACCGAAGATGTTTTTTTGGTGAAAATCGTGTGTATATATCTATATATATATATAGTAGATACGCATGTACATATAATAGGCTCCTTGGGAATTATGTTCCATTTTCAAGGAATTAGTTGGAAGAACATGTTCATCACAGGTTTAGGGGGATCACAGTATGAGGGCATATAGGGAGTGCAAAAGGGGATGGAAGCCATCATGTTGTTGGGGTTTGGAGTTACTCAGGGGGCTCAAAAAGTGGGATGAAAGTGGGTGGGTTAAAGGGTCCCAGTATATACTCCAGCATATCGGGGCTGATTTCCTATACACCACCTTCCTCTACCCCGCCTTTTGAGCCCTCTGAGCTACTGGTGCTTGAGGGAAGTGGAAAAATGGAAATCACTGTATCGTTCAGGGTTGCGGGATGCTTGTTTGAGGAGTGTGAGGCTGCCTATAGACCTATAGAGACATCATAGTAGGGTACGTATATATATATATAGATATATACACATACACACATATGTCTCTGTATATATATACATATATGTATCCCCACTGCCCCTCCGCCTTAAGCTACAGTACCTCATGGATTGTTACCTCTCCACCCCATGTTGCAATGCCCTGTACCTTGCACATGACACATGTCTGTCAGCAACCTTGGCAGGACGCCAAGCTCACCACTTGCCTCTCGCTAGTAGGGCTTAGGGTTCGGGATTAGAGTCGAGGGCTTGAGGTTCAGGAATTGGGCATTGGGGTAGTGTCTTTGCTTGGAGGATAGAGAGATCCGTTCTACAACAGGCAAAGTCAAGAAGGTAAGGGTGGGCCCAACACTAGCATCAACAATGTGTAAATACTTCCTCTCGCTACCGGAAGAAGGGAATGGTTCCTTGTCTTTCCTCGATAATCCACCAGCAGTACTCCTTAAGGTCAGTTCGGTTTGGTTTGTCAGGGAGAGAAGTTTCAAGAACCTCAAAGCTTGAAAAGAGGCCCTCCATCTGAAAGCCGTGCCATATTTGCCAAGCAAGTCGAAGCAACAGATGTTTGACGGTTCCACAGCCACTTCAACATGACCAACAATGGCAGCATCTTCTCGTGTTAAACGTGTCACATATCCAGGTTCCAGTCCTGCCAGTACCAACAAGACTAGCCGGGACCTCAGTCGTTTTTTATGCTTGATATGAGGGAACTGTTTCGGGGGTTCTCAGTAAATTTGGTTCGGTGGCTTAGGGGACCAGAAATACGACTCCATCAAAAC
The DNA here is from genome assembly GCA_905231905.1 of Symbiodinium pilosum. NCBI lineage: Eukaryota > Dinophyceae > Suessiales > Symbiodiniaceae > Symbiodinium > Symbiodinium pilosum. The sequence goes on along the minus strand of CAJNIZ010004514.1, from coordinate 81,290 downwards.
CTCCTAACCAAGCCTTCACGCGTTTGAAGGATCGTTAATTTGCATGCGCACCCTTAACCCCAGTCCCTCAAACCATAAACCCAGGGGACCCAAAACCCCTTCATTCATTCAGGAATATCTCTCAAATTAATACTAAGGACCCTGGAACCATTTAGGGCATGTGGTTTTGGGTCCTTTGGGCGCGAGAGGCGCTTCGCGGCTACCGCTGCATGCAGTCAGCGGGGAGGTGCGCCACCCAGCAAAGCTTACAGGTCGCTTGCAGGGGTTTAGGGTTGCCTTAAGTAATAAAATAAGGGATAACCCTAAACCCTAAAACCCTATACTCTTTTTGGGGGGTCTCCACAATAAGGATGATAGCATTTCGAGGTCTATGCCGCTGTACACGAATTTTGGCAAATCACCTTGTGGGAAATGGAGGCCAGGATCCCTATAGCAGTGGTTTAGGGTTTAGGGTTTAGGGTTCCTAGGACTACAGGGATTATAGGGGTAATATAGGGGTCATTATAGGATTATATATTGGGGATATATTGGGATAATGGAAAAGAAAATGGAAACTACAGCGATTATAGGGGTAATATAGGGGTGGTAATCCTCAGTAGTGTAGCCTCCATGTCTTTTATCCTCCTTCATTCCCACTAACAAGCAAGCAAGTAAGTGGAGGCTTCTTCCAGTTTGGGATCTCGCCTGGGTCATTGTTCATAGTTTGGGGTTAGGTTATCTAAGACTTCGGCTCCGACTGGGGTAACCTGCCCTGTAAGAATGTAGGATGCGGAGCCGGGCAATGTTCTATAAAACACTCAAGGGTCTATGGGCGGAGTCCGGCCACAATGTCTAAAAACAGTAAGCAACATGTGGGGGGGGAGGGGGCTTGTCCAGATCATACTTCCTTTTGAGTCCCGAACGTGATATGACACCTAATACATAGAGTCTTCAATTTGATTTAGACGAAACTTCATGTGGACGAGGCTAAGAGGTTGGAGGAATTGAGATGCACAGGTGTCAGATACTAGCGTGCCCTTTCAGGGTTCAATAAGGATTATTTTCAGAAACTCGCATGTTTCACACTTGAGGCTGAATTTTTGGGGGCCGCCGTGACGACTGTGGTTACTGGTGGCTGACATACCACAGGATGCGAATGAGCTATAGTCTCAACTCCTCAAAGGGGGTGATCTCGGGGATTGTATAGGGGACTATTTCAGTGGCTGTCATGGCCAAATCCGAGGTTTAGGGTGCAAAGGAAGCTTGGTAAACACGGCTCTCACCCTAAACCCTAAACCCTAATCCCATTGTTGGACAAGTACTTACGCAGAGAGCCCCATGCCTCTTCATCGAGGAATGGACCCTAAGTGGACCTAGGACGTTGCCACTTTGGATTTATCAGGGTGTTTAGGGCTTAGAGTTTTCCTCGAGGAAGATGTATTGGGCTTCCCGCAGGCGGCTGCTTCCCGGCGGATGTTATCAAACGAAACCTTCCCCTACCTCCTGAAGAAGAACTGCCTTGGTTGTTACGGCAGAAAACAGATGATGCTGTAATCCCTGGTGCTTAATAGGTAATGGAAGCATGTGTTGTAGAAACCTTTAGAGGGTATTATGAAGGGGCTGGTACTGTTCGCTTTCTTCCCTGAAGCACCTTCCAGACCTACGGCGTCATGGGACAACCCTAGAGGCTAAACGGGTTAAGGGTATATGGGTTGAGGGCTTAGGATTTTGGGTGTACAATGGGTTGAGGGTATGGGTTTAGGGTTTAGGGTAATGGGTTGAGGATTTAGGGTCTAGGATCTGGGAGTTTTGCTGAAGTGCCCCCGGTGTGAACCTTACGGAAAAACCCCTCAAGAGCCTGCAGGCATGGCCCGGCTCACGAGCTACCCTAACCGGTTTAGGGCTTAGGGTTTAGGGTTTAGGGTTTAGGGAGACCCCCTAAAGGATCCGAAACATGGAACCCCTCAAAAAATGACTCTCCCTTCGTACATTGGGGAAAGTAGTGGATTATTGAGAGGTTCTGTTTTTTGGATCCTTTAGAAGGTCTGGGAAGGTGGCCATGGTGATAAGGTGACAGAGACCTTCCCCCAAATAAACATGGAACCTTTTTGTAAGGGGCCCCCTTAAAGTGGGCACCAAAAGAAGCTCATGAAAGATCCACGCCTACGAAAGACCACTGTCAAAGGAGCTCCCCACCACTTTACATGTTAGACTGACTGACGAAAAAAGCCCAGATGTGGAGAGATTTGTCACGTGAGGTTTTGGGGCCTCCAGAAGTAACCTCTCCCAAACTAGTACGGAGCCTGAAAAGGGATCCCTTGCAGACTTCTTTTCTCTCAAAGAAGACTTATGTAATATCGGGTGCCACAGTAGCTTGGGTAAAGACAGTACCTGTGACCTTGCAGTTCGAGGTAGCCGTAGACCTCCCACTACACCATCACAATGATGGTGAAGAGCTGGAAGGAAGAGGCTCTCACAATTTAGCTGCTTCATGGCTTCGGCCCATCGGATCCCCAATTAGGAGGAATACTTTGGGTCCTGCCCCCACCCATTAACAGTCGATGCTAGGGATCATATTAGGGGCTCTCCCTCAACTCTTAAACCCTAAACCCTCTATATATTCATATTATACATATTATCCAACTGTTAATGAGTGGGGGCACTACCCAAGGAATACTGGGTTGCCAAAAATTGAGCTAGCCTGGCGACAACAATAAGGACATATGAGGCATAGTCTAAAGTACTAGAAGGGGGTTATATAGGGCTTAGGGCTTAGGGTCTAAACTCCTTAAAGGGGGTTATATAGGGGGGTTATATCGGGGACTACTATAAGAGTTTTTAAGGGGGAAACTGGGAGTTTGGACTATAGCTCATATAAGAAGTGCAAATAGGTTATAAGAGTCCACATCGAACTTGGGAATTGTGTAAGGGCAATTTTGAGAATCAGCCGCTTTGATTTTGCTAGAACAGTTCCATCTGGCTATGAATTGGGGATATTGCAGGGATGACACCCTCCCCACTCAAAATACCATGGAACCATATGAAGACGCTTGAAAAGAGCAAGGCCCTTTTGGGTCCATGTTAGTTTGGGAGTATAGGTTACAAGCCCTATACGTCCAAAGAACTACTTCTGTAGAGTTCTCTCCTACATTATCCCTACAATGCCTTTTCCGGATAGGTTGGGGCTCGGGGAAATAAAAAGTTAAGGGTTTATAGTCCCCCTTAAGTAGATAGAATATGGGGTATATGGGGATCTTATTATAATATACCCAAAGCCATATTCTATCTACTTAAGGGGGACTATACATCGAGCTACACAGGGTGTTTGCCTCAGGGTTCTCGCCCAAAGCATCCTCACAGGAAGGGGTAAAATGTGCGGGGACTATCTCATTAGAAAAGGGTTTAGGGAGTTACATTATACTACGGTTACATGAGGTTTACAAGTTTAGAGGGTTGGTAGTTATTCAAGCATCTACCGTACTAATTTAGGGTCTAAGGTTGGGGATATATGGTTTCATAGACACCCAGTGGGAAACTTATCTGTTTTGTCTTGCAGATGCAGGCTTTTTCAAAACATGAGAGCAAGTTTGCGGGTAGGCTTCTGGGACATTGAATATTTTCCCGATTTGTTGGTAATAGAGGGCCAAGATACCAATATTCACCCTCAACCCTAAACCTTGATAATCTAACCCTAAACACTAAACCTACACCCTAAGCCCTGAACCCATTGGTTTGAAGGAGCCAACCCAGGTTTTGTATCACCTTGAACATACGTTCGCTACATCCCCAGAGCCTTGGGCGGATCTAGAAAGCAGAACCCCCTTGAAGGGTTCCTAGAAATTACCCACTACGTAGTAGTATAAGGTACCATAATGGGGGTTGTACTTTCAAGGTCCTGCCCTTGGTTTGGTATGCTTAGGTTGGGGCCCCCACCCACCAATAGTGACCACAAGAGGTAATGGTAATTATATTAGGGTCCTTACATATTCCTGGTATACCACGATTAGTGGGTGGGGGCCCAACCTAAGGTATGCTGCAGGTTTGCGGTGTGCCAACTCTGCAGATTGCAGAATGATGAATGCTTTGATTTGGAGTCCAGGTTCACTGCGTGGTGCGTAAGGGAGAGTGGATCCCTATAGTCATCCCATGTATACCCCCGTAATTAGTCCCTACATACTCGCCATATACACCTCCTTAATAGTTCCCAATCCCTCTATGATCCCCATTACCCCCATAATCCCCAAATTCACTCCTCCACTCCTGAATCACCAGCAAGTTGATCATCGCATGCTCTGAGATGCAAGAAAGGGTCAGATACCGTGGCTCGTTAGGGTTTAGAGGTGTAGGTTTAGAGTTTCGGGTTTAGGGTTTTAGGGTTTTGGGCTCAGGGTTTAGGGGTTTAGGGTTTTGGGCTCAGGGTTTAGGGGTTTAGGGTTTAGGGGCTCAGGGTAATCCTAAACCCCATACCCCTGCCCCAACTCCTGAGCCTACACCCTATAAATCCTTATACAAACCTATACACCCTTATATAGCCTCTACAACCCTAAACAGTAAAACCTTAAACCCCTTTTAAAGGCACCCCCAAAGTAGAGAAATGCAATGTGCTAGGGGCTTCGCAGCCTTCTGCCCTAGGGCCTGCCAATGAGCTGCCTGGGCCCCGCAGTTTGGGGTTTAGAGTTCAAGGCTGTAGGGTTTAGGGTTCAGGGTTCCGGGTTTAGTTTACAGTTCAGGGTTTAGGGCTTAGCGTTTTTGTTTAGGGTTTATAGTTGAGGGTTTAGGGTTTGGGGAGCATTGGAGATGATACCTACCAACAGGGATACATATAGGGCTAAGTAGCGATTCAGGGTTATGTGGATTTGATAATTACTTGGCAGTATACCTACCAATAGGGATATGGGGTTATGTAGCGTTTTAAGATTACATGGATTTGAAGAGCATTTCTTAGTCAAAGGGTAGTGGCCTCTACGGAAGGCAGAGGTGAGGGGTGCAAGCCAGATACGGGTAGAAGATGCAATGGTAGTAAGAAAAGAGAAGACGGAGGATGAGGAGGAGGAGGAGTTGTAGAGGAAGGGCAGACTATAGTTTGCATCATGGCTTGTTACCACCCTTGCCCAATGGTGTGTCCTGTTGCAATACCTCCTCGAACTGGAGGTTTGTGGGGACTAAGAGAGTATAATCCGTAGACAACCCCTGATATAGTTCCTTATCCCTTGCAATAACCCCAATATATGACCCTGTTGTAATGTAGTAGTCTGAATTTTCTCGTTCAGGATCCCTGTATAATATATTCCCTTCTTCCCTACTGACCATCAGTAAGTCCCATTTTTCCTTCTGCGCACCTTTGTTTTGCGTGTAGGCGGCAGAAGGATTCAAGCTGATGTCTGTAGATCATATAGGGTTTAGGGTGCAGGTTTAGGGCTTAGGGCTGTACCCCAACAATGGCAAAGAAACTGGAAAATGTAAACTACTGTTTAATCTACAAAAGGGGCAATGTCAAGGGCTGTGAAGATTTATGTTATATGGGTGCAGCCATACCGCATTCAGAATGCATTATTGCGGAATTGGTTCTCAGACCATGCAGAAGCAAAATGAAGCAAATTCGAACTTCTTACAAGGAGAAAGGAGGGAAGGTATAGATTTGGTATTGTCCCCGCTCTGTAACAGTTGGTTAACACTTATAATAAAGGTATATATAGCCCTTAATAGGACCCTTCATACAGACTGTTACAGGGTGGGGACAGTACCCAAGGTATAGAGTGTTCTTGGGCCTTCTTTCAGACGATGTGAAGATGTGGAATCATTCATCCAGTTTTGGGGCCTCAGCCTGAAAAATACAGGCTCCTTCTACTCCATTTCCAAGCCCTAAACCCTAAACCCTTGTTCAAAATCAAAGGCCAGCCATCACTTCGATCTGACTACCCCTGGTATGGAAACACCGGATCCACCACAGTTTGTAAGCCGCACTCCACCCTCAAGAAGTCATGAGCCCCTAGACTGGGTTGCTGGAACTTAGATTAAGCTACCATAATGGATACATATATAGTAATTCATATGGCTTCCCCAATATAGTAACTTAAATTAAGTTCCCATAATGGGTCTGTATAGTAGTTAATATGGTTTCCCCAAATATAGTAATCTAAGTTAAGTTACCATAATGGGTCTATGCAGTAATGAATATGGCTCCCATGAACATGGTAACTTAAATTACGTTACCATAATGGGTCTATGTAGTCATTAATATGGGTTTCCCTCTATAGTAACTCAACATAAATTCCTTAACCCTAAACCCTATATATCCGTATATAGCCCTATGTGATTATCCCCCTATTTACCCTTATTATAGTAACTTAAATCAAGTTCCTTGACAACAACCCAGTCGACTCTAAGCTTCCAAGCCCCCAAGGCAACTGAGCCTCTCAACCACCTATTTGGATATATTGGGTTATATAGGGTTATATAGGGATCATGGAAGAGAAGATGGAAGCTGCTACATTATGTTGGGTTATATAGGGTTATATATGGCTATGCAAAAACCAGATACAATATTCTTACTAATATTCCTAGTATGATTATACCCATCATGAATATCATTACGGTTAGTATTTATTACTGTTATCATTCCTACATTATTATTACTGTTATCATTCCTACATTATTACTAGCATTATTACTATTATTATTACCTATGATTAACATTCACAATCAAGCTTGTTCTTATGCCCCCCCCCTGTGTACAGGGCTTTGGCCGCCCAGGCGTAGACCCGAAGATGAAAGCGCCGGCCGCATGCACAGAATCTCCGAAAAGTCAGGGTTATGGCTTGAAGGGTGCTGCTAGGGCATTCGGGTAGAATAAGAATAGTAACAATAGTAATAATAGGAATAATGGTAATAACAGTAAGAATAATAGTACTGATACTCACAACAATGGTAACACTAGTAAGAATGGTAAGAATATTTCTCGGCTCTTCTGGCGCAAGTGGCAAGAGTGGCAAGAGATGACAGCTTGTCCTGAGTGCTTGTTGTCATTTACGGCCAAAGTCATCAGGGTTTAGGGTTTAGGGTTGTGATGCCATACCTCACTCAAATATCAGCGTGAGTCATCCCCCAAAACGCAGTTTGGGATTCAGGTTTGAGGGCTTTGCATATTCCCAAGATTGTGGGCTGTACCTTAGGTGGGCCCTTCACCCAGCAATGGTGACTATAAGGGATAGTGGGTGACCGTATTATGGTCCTCTTTTGTTCCTATTATACCACTATTACTGGGTGGGGGTCCACCTAAGCTGTACTTCCATTCCCTTGATCCCATGCCCCTTGCAGCTTCACGGCTAAGAAGAAGAAGAACGGTCTTTCCTAGGTCAATGCAGGACTGAGGTAACCCTGACAGTACTGCAGACACCGCTTTAGGCTACGGAGGTAGGAGTCTCTGATCTGGGGAAGATGATCACGAATACTTTGTTTTGTACGGTGCATCATGATTGCTGATCGCGTTAGTTGCACCGGGTTTGCCTCTATGGCTGTTTCAAAGACTGTTCTTACTGCCACAGCATGGCAACAGGGAACCCCATTTAAGATTCGGATCCTACGTAGATGTAGCTGGCCAGAGCGATGTGACAGCTATTGAGAGGAAAGCTGAGGTGACCAGGTGTACACGAGTCCACTACCAAAACCGACAACCCTAAACCGAACGGAACAGAATTCAAAAAAAAAATAGCAGAAGCTTGCTGAAAGATGTCCTTGTCCTATTTGGGTTCAGGGCTTAGTTTGGCAAGCGAAGCCTGCACATGGCCGGTGACACCAGGGTTTGAACACACTCTAAACCCTAAACTCTGCATGTGGGGCCCAAGTTATCCCGAAGTCGTGAATTAGGCCTTTTCTTCAGAGGGGATGTTGAGGTCATAGGGTTTAAAGGTTCAGGATTCAGGGCTATATGGAGTTTGATAGGGTTTCAAAATTTCCCTAAATTGGTGGTATTTTTTGGCGCCCCTATAATAAGGATTCATGTTGTTTTGAATCCTCTCTTAGTCTCACCTCATTTGGGGAAACCGCGATAGGATAGTTTTACTAAATAGGGCGGCCCTCATATGGACCCCAAACTTTTGGAAACCCTTCCCCATAGAGAGAAGTTGCAACAGCGGATGCCCTACGACAGCCTAGAGAGTCGACTGCCGACACACTCTATGCATGCCTTAGGTGGACCCTCCACCCAGTAATAGTGACTATAAGGAATAATGAGGATTATATTGGGGTCATCTTATATTCCTATTATACCACTATTACAGGGTGGGGGGTCCTCCTAACGCATGCCTGTTGAGGCATCGAGTTTTTTTATAGCCGACAAAAGAGGTGGTTGACCGAAAATGCAGCGCCCAGTTAATGACACCTGCCAAGATCTGTTTGAAGGCATGGCAGGCAAAAAGCAAATAGCTTGGCTACTGCCAGTTGGATGATGATTATGATATTATATCATATTATGTCATATATCTATATACACCGCCCTGAAGATATTGATGCTGGTATCCACTGTTACGCAGTGGGGGTAGTACACAAAATGAGCACTGGGGAGTTGAGTGGGTCCTTTCCTTTTTGAGCTATACTTTAGGTGGAAATAGGAATATAAAAGGACCGTAATATAGTTACTCGTATCCCTTGTAGTCACTATTACAGNNNNGGGTGGGGGGTCTTCCTAAGCTATACTCACGAAGCGGGACCTTTTTAGTCCTATGGGGATCCTATTGCGAGATCTGATCAAAGGTGACGATGCCTTGCCTCCTGAGAGAGATCCAGGAGGCAGCAGGGCAGCACCATCTTCTAGGTTTAAGTTTAGAGTTTAGGGTT